>JAGFMF010012095.1:1552537-1566364 GCA_019455555.1 Galemys pyrenaicus | reverse complement strand
GAAGATGGGAACACGAGGGACTGAGGTGAAGGTGCACTGGTGAGATGGTGATGGGGAATACATGGGGATTACAATTAATGGCAAGTATATGTAAATTTTTAAATATTTTAATAAAAAAAAAGACAAAAAAAATAAAAATAAGGTTTGTCTAGATTCTTTAACCTTTACTTAAATCAGAAGTTCACAGGCCTTTAATTTTCACCTTTCCTATAATTACTGTTGCATAATTAATGTTCTGAAACCAAAATTCTAAAAATGTGGGGAAAAGAAAAGTTAATTTCTATATTTTGTTTTTATTGGGTCTCAAAGAAATTGTTCAATTTTGGCCAAGAAAAACATAAAAGCTGTTTGCACTGGTGTCAGTTTTAGTGTAATTCCCAAATAGAAAAAAAACAGAAAAGATCTTTCATTTGGTTTTGGTAGAACAAAACCCTATCTCTCTCGCGCTCTCTCGCTCTCTCTCTCTCTCTCTCTCTCTCACACACACACACACACACACACTCACACACACATAATTTTAAGCAGCTGATATGCAGAGAATTTCTGATCCACACATTTTTCTCCTATAGCTTAGTGCTTGACACATATTTAAGGCTCAATTAAATTTCTTGATTTTAAGTGAACTGGGTTAATTAGCGTTAAATAACATAGACCGCATTATTTCCTATAAAGATAAGTATTAAAATATATATGGGATCTAAGTCGCAAAGAGATGAGATGATTAAAAAAATTCCCCAGTGACACAGTGAGGAAAAATTCTAGATGTCAGGATGGAGTTATCTTTACCTGGAATGTATTGGAAAGAGGAGATGACACAATGTCATTCTTCCCCACTTCTCATCTTAGGTTAAGTGACTATGTGTAGTGAGAAGGACTTGGATTGACCTTCTGTGTGGCTGGCAGATGTGGGCACCTTCTGAGTATCTTATATTTATTTTTAATTTTTAAAATAATAATATAATGGCCAATAATAAAAATCCAGTTGCCACAAAAAATATGCTGCCATATTAATAGTTGAAAAATCAGTATACACCTAACGGTTACAGTGGGGTTATATGCAACCTTATTTTGCAAAGCATTGACACCTTTGAAAATAATTGGGTATTTGTCATGTAAAATGTAAAATAAACACAGCCTACATTTAATATAACATTTTGCTAACTTCTTAGAGAATTTGGTCTCTACTCATGATAAATCTATAAATAGCTATGCTAATTAACAGGTATGGCATATTTTTTATGTGCCAGAAACTGTGCAAAGGGCTTTATGTCAGTTCATTTTCAATAACTATTCAGTGGTTACTATTATTGAGTGTCCTTTGGTGATGAAGTTCCTAGGGTTGAATTACCTACCAGAGTCATAGTGCTGAATGGTGGAACAAAAATAAACTGAGCATCTCAAACTGAACCTTCTAGACCAATGTGGTGAACACCTGAAAGAGCTCACTCTTAGTAATGACACCATCGTTTATAGAGAAAAGAAGTGGGTTTTAGAGCCAGGTAGATCATGGATAGAATTGCTTGTACATTGAGTGTTTTCAGAAATTTGATTTTTTGCAAATTTTATCTCTTCACAAATTAGCTCGCCAAACTGGAAAAGGAAGATAATACTAACTTACAGATTTGCTGGTGGATTAAATGAACATATATACTTATGTATACACACACATTGATTTGCCAAGTATATATGTATGTGTGTATAATATATTAATTATATATGTGTGTGTGTGTGTGTAATTTTCCTGGAACATAGTAGTACATTTGCAAAAAAGAGAAAAATATATACTGATTTGCAAAAAGAAGAAGAAAAACGGCATTCTTAAATTTAAAGTTCTTTAGCTTAACTAAACCAGAACACTTACACTAACAAATTGTTCCAATTAGGTTTACTGGGAGGTCTAAAAGCTAGATACTAGGGACCATCTACCCTGAAATAGATAAGTGTGCGCTGTCTACAAAAAGAAGAGCAATTTCTTATTCCCAAGCATCTAATTGCCCATTCTCTGCCAATAACAAGGATTCAGGATCTGAGTCTCTCTGATCTTCTCTCTGTTACTCTGCTCCGTCCAGTGATTTCCAAAGCGTGTGCTGAGGCACACCTGGGTGCCGCACCAAGCCCGCAGTAGTGCACTGAAACATTTTAAATTGTTAGAAAAACACGCAGTCTCTGACTTGGTCAGACATTATATGAATAACTAGCTGGAAGTAGTTCACATTTCGTCCGATCTCTTTGTATTCCTGTCCATGGTGCTGAATCTTTGGGAAGCTGGGTTTTCAAGCTGCTGCTGTGATAAAAAGCAAGCCCATGTGAAAAATCAATGTGGAAGGGAAATGTGGGTGGCAGTGTGTGATGTGACTCCAGGCTTTGAAAAGTTGTGCAGTACCCGATAACTGCATCTACCCCATAAGCAAGTGCTGATTGTGGTCACTTAAGAGGGAACAAAGTTCAGGTTTTTTTTTTTTTTTTTAATTCAATTTATGTACACTTTCTTTTTCCAAAGAGCTACTAAGCCAGAATATACTTAAATACCTGTTGTTTGGATCTAATGATCTAAGTAGGTATTTAACAGTGACTCTTCAATTATCATTTGTGATCCACCTGCACCTACATCTTCTGGGGAAATTTACAATGAATCCTGTAGAAACAGAATTCTCAGAATCTGCCTTTCTCACAAGGTTCCTGGTTAACTCATATATGTACAGAGGTTTCCAAATCCTCCACCTGATTTTTGATTCAAATCTCAGATCATAATTCATTTACTTCCCCCCCACCCAAGTCTCTTTCCCTTGAAATATCTATTCATGTGTTCAGATCTCACTACCACCAACAGCTAACGAAAAACCATCCAGACATTCACTTGTCTGTCTTAAAGCAGTGGGAACCACCAAAAAATTAACCAGGAGGCTTGCAGCTGGAAGCCCTGGTTCTCCCTGTTATCATTGTTTATGGGAACAGCCAGGTAGTATTGATTTGTCACCTGGTGATGTTAATTACCAGCCAAGCATTCAGCTTGCTTCTCTCTTCTCAGCTCTCAGCTTGATCCCTGAAGTTTCAGCATGGAATCGGGAAGCATTTAATGGAAAGTTAATCAGCCAAATCCTCCAGGTTCAGAAGTGACTCCCTGGCCCTGGCCTATGCTTGGAACACCAGGGTAGCAATGTAATGTAGGTTGAGCAATTATTTACTGAGCACTTCCCAGAGGGCCTAAGGAGGTAATGACCCTCAACAGGGGCCTTCTGGAGTCCCCAGTAGCCACTTATATACCACAGAGAGAACGGCCTGACTCATTATGTTTCTAAAGATCTGTTTATTCTTGTCAAAGAAAAAAGCAAATAAGAAAGGGGGTGTTTGCCTCCAAGATGCTAACAAGAAGGATTTTTTTTCAAAGAAAGCAGACTATGTCAGTGGAAGCTGATATTGTAGGTGTTGGAGACACAGGTCATCTAGATTGTGATTTGCATGTTTGCTTTCCTGCTTTTAATCAATAACTGCTTTGCAAAGACTGGCTAAGCATTCTAAAATTGATTTCCAAAGAGAATTTGCATTTGATTATTTAGAAGGCTTTGTGGAATAGCTGGTGTTTGGGGGGCAGACACAGAAGGTGAGGGGAGTGCCTTGCAAATGGGACTGGAGGAGCTTTGTGGACAGTGGGGGCTGCTATTAGAAGCCACATCTTTAGTTGTCAGGGAGGTCAAGCTTTTGAACGATGGTTCCACATATGGTGGAAGGGGGAAAGCTTTGGGCCCCATCTGTTCTTGAGTTTTTGCTCTGCTCTACGATAAATCTACTCACCTTAGAATCTTTTATCTATAAATTAGATCTAATGATACCTGCCATGGGGCATGTTGACTTTCTCCTGAATATCTCAAAATGCATCTAGATCCCCAATCCCATCATCACTTACCTGCTTTACTCTACACCACTCTTCTCCCTGACAAAGGAGATGCAGACTCCTTGGAGATGCACACTCTTCTCACAGTTTCCCTGCCTCGATCCATTTTCTATACTATGACTGAATTAAGTTATGTGAAAAATAGGAAAAAAAATCTTTGCATCTCCAGTGACATAAAAACATGTGATGATTTCTCTAGACCTAAAGTTTATGGGACTGTTGCTGGTGTAGCCCATGCTATTTCCCAGTCTCATCTCTCACAACTGCTCATCTTAACTAAACTATTGGAGAGGAGAGGGATCTTTTCTGCTAAAAGTCTTAATTCTGCATCATTTTCACTTTTCTAGGTAGGGGACGGAGTGGTGTGTGTCTTGTGCGCCTGTTCTATAGAATTCGACTTTAAATACTCCACATGCCATGGCAGCACATCTGGGAAACCCCGTTCTGAACCTCCTGTGGGGAGTGTGGCCTTTACTGTCTGCCAACACTATTCTGTATCTTCCTCAGGTGTGCCAAGCGCATGTTTAAGGCTTTCATCTTTCTCAAAATTTCGTCCTCCGCTCCTTGTCTGGGTGTCTGTTTCTCATTCTTTCAGTGTCAGAATAAAGTCACTCTTTTCTAAAAATTTCCCTTATCCATGGAGATTTTAAGTGTCACTCCATATGCTCCTCTATCACCTCATATATAGAATGGCTGGATATAACTCTGCATTAAATTTACCATGCAGTCCTATAATTGTCTTTATTATCCTCTATCGTCAGCTCCACAAAGTCCGGCTCCAGCTCCATGTTTAATGAAAGTGGGTTTTATCAGTGTTATTATCTGGAGAGGCTATTTCTAAATAAGCTTGTTACATCAATTATATGAAAAATATCTGGAGCAGGCAGTTCACAAATCTGTTTCATATATGCTTGCATGTGGGTAACTGGCTTATGTTTGAGCAATTCATTTACTCAATCAAAAAATGTTTCAAGTGCAGCTATGTACTCAGCACCCTTTACAAGCATTGGAGACATGGAAACAATAAGACACAACCCTTCTTTCAAAAACTTATGCAATAGGGGCCTCCCTGGTGGTGCAGTGGGTTAAGCAACACACTATGAAGCAAACCTCAGCCACTGCAGCAAGAGTTCGATCCCTGCCATCAGCCAGGGACAGGTCCCACATGGAGCATTAGACTTCTCCTGCCTTGCCCACTACTCCCCTCAGCAGTATATTTCGGTTGATCTGCCTGTTCTGCTCCCCGCTCTAGCTCTGGTGAATCTCCTCACCTCCTCTGACTCTGGCCTGTATCCCAGCTCTTGTATGCATAAATAAATCTTTTAAAAAAAAACTTATGTAATAGTGAAAAGTTTGACCCATCATGGTTGATGCTGTCAAGTTTGTGAAGTGCCTTTTGGTATTGGAGAAGCTAAGTTCTATTGTGAAATATGACTTGAAAGTCAAATATCTACTTTAAAACACAGCCACTTATTAAACATGTTGAATTTCCTGGGAGTGTTTTTGACGTGCTTCTACCAAATCAATGAGTCAAATCAACACTGAGCTGAAAAAGACATGAGTGCTCTATCGGGAAAACAGGCCTGTCCCTGAAAGGCCCTGGCATGCTCTCCACATCCCTCTGGGAAATTCCATGTTTCTACATGTTTCTTAGGGGACTGTGACTACTTGTCTGGTTCAAATAGTGTATCTCATTTTCTTTACAGACATTGTGTTTTCAGTTGGGTAGAGTGTGCAGGTTTTCTTCCCGTGAACCACCATACAGGGAATGGAACTGTAATTTAATCCACGAGGATTTATTGAGTAAGTCCTTGGTACATTTACTGTGGCTGGGGCTGGTGGTAATTGGTGAACAAGACAATACATTTTTTTCCTTCCTAAGGCTTTCAGTGCAGCAGAAGAGACTACCACTTAAATAGATAGTTTACAAAATTTATATTTAACCACAGTTGTGATAAGTGTCATGGCAGGAAACTGCAAGGTGCTAGGAAAAACAAAACAAAACAAAGCACACATGTGTGAAATCTCACCTGTTCTGTGGATAAAGACTAATGTGCTTACTTGAGGAATCTCATTTACAAGGTGAAACCTAAATGTTGAAAAACATGACACAGGAAAAACAGAGCTGAAAATGGGGAGAGTCTTCCAGGCAGTTGAAATATTGCAAGCAGGGGCCTGGAGACTAGAAAAAGTCAGGAGGGTCTGACAATCGGAAAGAAAACCAGGTTGTCTGAAGGGTAGTAATGGATCCAGCAGGAAAATACAGGAGTCTGTACTTGCTGGACAAGGCTGTGATGATCTTTAGGTGCCTTGTTAAGTTCTTTATAGATGCTACCTAATTCAGTTGTCATTAATATCATCCTGTAATGGTTGAACATATCCAAATTTGGGCAACTAATGTGACTTGTCCTGAGGTCTCTTAATGAGGAATTGAGGGGATGAGATCCAAATCACAGTTTATTCTGATTGCAAAATAAATCATCTGCTCTTACTGTTATTGTTTATATTAAACTATATTATATCACCTGGCTTCAGAAAACACTGTCAGTTTTCATCAGCTCTCAATTGTAGCTTTCAGACACCAACGATGGAAAATTATTTCTCCCTACCCTATCTCCTCGGACATCTAATTTTTTTCCCCTCTTTCCTTTAATATGACTTATCAGATTGAGACAACTTTGGAAACCTGGAGAGAGAGAGATATGTGTGTTCTTTGCCATGCAGGAAACATTGGGGTGAGTGCTCCTGACCTAAGATGTCCCACCCCAGATTTTTACTAACCTCCTGGGATTGTGGATGCATTATGGGATGTTTCCTGTGGTGCTGTGACTTAGTGTTTTAACATCTCACCTGGAACATCTTGTTGACCTTCCTTTAACATTTTCATATATGGTTTTATTTTATCAGAGCCCAAGACTCAGGCAATAAGAGTCATCTCATTAAGGAAATACTTTGCCTTATCCCCACAACTCTGTGACACCACCATCTTCTGAGTACTTTTTTTTTTTCTGTGAGTATAGAATCCAACATTTACATGAATTAAAAAAGCTGTGCCTAGAATAATAATAATGTCTGTAAGCTCAGCAAGGCTATTCTTCACCACTTTTCTGTTTGAAAATGCAGTCAAACTGAGTGAACTTCCTCCTTTCCTCTGACACAAGCTCTGCAGATTGTGAATTATGGCTAAATACCAAAGTGTTATTTAATGCAGCCGGGAAGGAATGGTGTGAATGATAGCCCATTACCACTTTATATCCAGAGATCAGTCTCCAAGTTCAAGGCTATTCTCTTAGCCATGCCAGAAAAATTACACAGGCCGCTACTAGTTTTTATCACCCCCTTAGGCAATATGGGAGCGATAAACATGATGGGAACGAAGTCTTGCCATGTGTATCTAACAGCACCGAGGAGAGTGGCTAACTCAGTGCTGACACAGCACTCAGCTGGTGTTAAAGGTTTAACACATCACCTAGCCCTCTCTCTGGGTGTCTCATTTAGACAGGAGCAGAGCCTGCTCCTGGTTACATTCTCTGTATATCCTTTCACACAGCTGAGCTCTTGCTGTCACTCTAAGACGGAAGGAAAGCTCCACACTAAGTTCAAATGGCTGATTTCTGTGGTCTCTGAGAATATACTTGTATGGACAGACCAAGATGTAAATATGTACTGTTTCCAAATCCACGTGCTTCTGACTCCTTAACCATGTAGGATGCCCTGGCAGTTCTAGGTGGGCCCACCATCCAGACTTGATTCTTCCATAAGTGGACATTTGCCCAAATGGGAAATCAACCTGCCAGTTTCTGGGGTGAAATGTCATAAAATTTACATTAAGTGTAGTGCACTGGACCAATCAGCTCCTCTTCCCAGATGAATTATAAGGATGATTACAAGACTGGTAGAAGGAGGAGATCCAAGAGGAGATCCACCAGGAATCACAGTGCATGATCTACTTAGGTGGAGATCACCAGGTGGAGATGAGCAGGTGCTTACTGTGGAAATGTGGAGGAATCAGTGAGGTCAGGAGCTATTGTAGGGGTGGTGGGATATATCTGCCCCCTGCCCCCTGTGGTCTTAGCTGTCCGAGCAATCCAGTCAACATCAGACATATTAATGGAAGAAAAATTAATTTAGTTTCATATGTATTGTGAATCTACATGATTGTAAATTCTACAATAAATGAGACAGAGGTCTTTTATCCTTGAGCCAATGAAATGCGATGTTAGTCTGGGGTGTCAAGGACAGGAATGGAGCTCACATGGCCAGGAGAGGTGACTCATATGACCAAACCAAATGCACTGTGACTAGATAGCCCCTCCTCTATAGTCAGGTTTTCCCCAGAAAGGTTATTTCTGGAGATAAACCTAAATCTGGGTAATATCCCCCATCTTCTTTCCTCTCAGCATTGAAGGGAGTGGTTAAATATTTTCTCTTGAAGGCTACGGGGACTTTGCTGACCTTGGCTTGAAATAATCCATATGTCAAGGAGAACCATCTTTGAAAAGTCTCTTCTGTACATCTTGGGGAGCCTGTCTCAACATTTAGGGGAGGCCTGTGTTTCATCACATGTGAAATATGAATCAACCTGTTAGTTGCTTGAGGTAGGTTTCAGGCTTTGCATTTTGCATGGCATTTCCTGTGATCGTGTTCATTTTTCTTGTGCTCTTTTAGGTTGACCTTTGCATGGATGTACTGAGTTTTTATGAGCTCTGGAGGCCCTGCAGCTCAGTGAGGGACAGAACTCAGACAGGACATGGGGTGCAGTGCCAGGGTTTGAGCTCTGTCCCTGACAACCTCCTGGAAGGTGGGGGAGAAGAGTGGCCATTTGGAGGGATGAAGCTTTTAAAAAGGGAGAGAGACATGTGGTATTGTTCTCATATTGTGGGAGCTGCTGCCAGACCAGGTGGCAGAACTTCACCCTCCAGGAGAGAGGGAGCACCAAACCTCGACAAGGGTCATCTCTGCTGCACCCTTCCACCCAGGTGGTAGTAGGACTTGGTCAAACTTTGCTCCAGGGTCAAAACACCAAACAATCTCTGTGTTGGCTCCAACGCGTCATGTAAAGAGGTCTGTCAAGTCATACTGTCTATAGAAATACTCCCTGCTCACAGTAGAAACTGCCTGCCCCATTATCAAGCAAAGCACTTGTGCATTCTTGGCGCCTATACTAGTGACTGGAGATTTGAAAAAAAACAAAACAATCAGTGTTTGTTCACTTGGTCTGTGAAGCGCTTGTTTTCTGCATCATAGGCTCCTGGCATTTGCACCTGCTGTCTGGTCACTTTACTTCTTTTACTTTGTGTGACCTATGTTCTAGCCTCGAGGTATGTGTCTTGGGTTCATAATCTCTTAGAGTTGCAAGGCACCTTAAAAATAAGTGCAGCCCCCTCTTTTTACACAAAAGGAGGATAAGTGGTTTAAAGAGTAAGTTAACAGTAGAAGTAGAATTTAGTTCTATTTCCCTTTATCTTACGTTGCCTCCATAAGATCTTCCTTTTCTCTCCATGATATACCTTATGGGTATCTGTCCTTAAATATTGATGAAGATGGGAGTGTTTCTTACTCACCTGGGTCCAGACATGTCAACTGTTTATTGAATTGTGCTTGTTTTACCCAACCATTCCACCTCCCCATCTATCATCTTAGATGTCTGATTCTGCCTTCATATACTCCTGATCTCTCCTCAGTAACTGTTGAAGCCTTTGAGGTTCAACTCTTTAAAAAAAAAAAAGATTTATTTATTTATGCTTACAAGAGCTGGGGTACAGGGCAGAGGCGTGGAGGGTGAGTGGACTCACCAGAGACAGAGAGAAAAGCAGAACAGAATATTGACTGAAACACACTGCTAAGAGGAGCAGAGGGTGAGATTGTGCCATGTGGGTCAGCTCCCTTGCCGGGGATCGAACTTACGCTGCAGTGGCTGCAGATGCTTCATAATGTGGCGCGTAACCCCTTGTGCCACCAGGAAGACCCCTTTGAGGCTGAACACCTAATTAAACAGTGAATTTCTTTATTGCGTCCAGAGAGAGTCCAAAAAGACACATAAGGATTGATGAGGGAGGAAAAGGACACAGCCTGTGTGACCAGTGGAAAAAACTGTGACAGTCCCAGACATGACCAATGTTAGAACCACATCACTTACCTTCTGCTGGTGGTGGCAAGACTTAATTAAAATCTATGGGTCTGTGTTGAAAATACCTTTCAATTTGCTAAATGAGTGGTTTTTCTTCGCCCCTTTAAAAGTATGACTTATGATATATCAGCCTGAAACATAGTTTTCTGAGCTGGAAACTCCTGAGAAAATTTAGCAAAGGTTGCATAAGCCTAAAAAGAAATAAGTAGGATGATTTCAAGGCATCGGGAAGTCCACCTGAGCATAATTTAGGTAAACCATAGACTGGCTCAAAATGAAAAAGAAAGTAAAAATGCTAACATTTGATCTCCCTTTGAACTTATCAGTTTGTTTGACCTAGGTGTCTCATGTTTGTTATCTGCAAAATGGACTTATAATAATTATCTTGCAGTGCTGCTGTGAGGATTAAATGACATGGATAGAAACTGTGGCATGAAGCATGATAAATGATAGTTACTCACCCTTCCCTCCCCTACTTTGTTCCTGTTGCTTCTCTTTGCTCCCCTCTGTGAGTTTATTCAAATGATCTGGAAAATGGTAATGCATCTGCCTGGAAGGCCTCCCAGCATGACTTCTGGGTGGAGAGAGAATCAGAATCGCCAAACTAGCAGGCCTAGCAGAGGGTGGAAAAGGCAAAGGGGAAGCTGATGCAGACTTTTGGCTTCTGGTTAAAGTTGCAAACCCATCTCAGTGAGCCATGGAGTCAGGAAATTAGGTGATATTCCATGAAATAACCTCTTCCCTCCGCCACCCTAATTTACTAACAATTCCTTAGTAGTTAGATTATGTTTTCTTAGCAGGGAAAGATTTTACTTCAATAACAGAAATAAGTGGGTATCCAAAACTCATTTCATTGGTGAGGAAGACCAACACCAAAGAAGAAAAATATAATATTCAGAAGTCATGGCCAATGAAACCATCATTAACAATGGGAAAATTTACATTTAGTTAAATTATTTATTCTTGGAGAGATTTAAAGTCATATGAAGCAAGACAGAATTCCAATGAAGAAGAAACAGCAGAAATATCATCAATTAAAAATAAGGTTGGCATGCCTGATTGAGCCAATATACAAAGAACTCTTAAAACTCAACAGTAAGAGCACAAACAACCCAATTAAAAATGGGCAAAGACCTTAACAGACTCTTCACACACCAAGGAAGATATACAGATAACAAGCAAATGTACCACATTTGTCTTCAAGAAAATGCAAATTAAAACAGTGAGCTACCGCTACAAACCTATTGTAATCACCAACATCTGAATATCAATGAACACCAAATGGCATTTTTCAATGTGGAGCAATAGAAAGGCTCCTTCATCTTGAGCTGGGAATGCAAAATGGTATAGTTACTTTGGAAGACAGGTGATTTCTTACAACCACTTTTATCAGCTACTTCGCCCGAAGCACACCTTGGTATTTGCGCAGAGGAGCTGAAAGTTATGTCCACACAGAAACCTATATAAGGATGTTTATAGCCATTTTATTCATAATTCCTAAAACTTGGAAACAACCATAATGTACTTTTGTAGGTGAATAGATAACCAAACTGGCATATCAGAACAATGGCATTTTATTTAATGCAAAAAATAAATGAGCTATCAAACCATAAAAAGGCACAAAGAACTTCATATGCACATCAGTAAGTGAATTAAGCCAGTCTGAAAAGGCTATATACTGCAGGATTTCAACTGTATGACATTCTGGAATAGACAACACTATGGAGACAAGAAAAGATCAGTAATAGCCAGGAGGTGGAAGTGGGGAAGGGATGAATTAGAAGAGAGTGGATAGAGTTCAGGGCATTGAAATTGCTCTATGTGACACTGTACTGCTAGAAACATGCCATTATATGTTTGTTTAAACCCATAAAATATACAACACCAAGAATGAACCCTAATGTAAAGTATGGACTCTGAGCTGTAATGATAGATCAGTGTAGGTTCATTGAAAATACTACTCTGCTGGGATGTGGATAATGGGAGAGTCTCTGCATGTGTGGGAGTAGGGGATATATGAAGAATCTCTGTATCTTCTGTTCAGTGTTATTGTGAACCCAAAACTGCTTTGAAAAACACAGTCTATTAGCAACAAACAAAAAATAAAATTGTCAAAGTTAAAAAGAAAAACACTAAAGAGGCAAATAGCAGAATGAGCACAATTACAGAGCACTAGAACGTGAAAAATTATAGGTAGGACAATTTGGAGAAGTCTCAAACATAGAAAGCAAAGCAGATCAACTAATGCACAGGAGTCACATGTGATGATCTAGGTACAGGAAAATGGGTAGATAAAGCAGCTTTCCCTCATGCAAACCTTGCAAACTTATAGTTGCCCTCAAGCTCAAGTGGAAAACATTTTCTAAACAGAACGACATACTCTCTGGTAGACTGTCTTTTAGATTGAGCCTTAAGACTGGAGAGAAAGTGTGCACCCTAAGGGAACTTACAAGGGCTTTCAAAACAAATCCAGCAAAAGAAGGAAAATGGGAAGTTGGCAGCTGACTGGACCACCTAAGTTAAGTGTCTCTAAAATGAGAGTTGAAACCAACTTCGTGGTAGATATGGGTAGATGATCTCATGGGTGCAAGTTTCCCATTATTCTATTCACAGGGGCTTATATTGCCCAGAATTGTTGGAAACTTGTTTCTTGTTTACCAGTGAAGAGTTTTGAACAGTTCACAAGTCATCTCTAATCTTTCTACGGATTGCTTATCTCTATGGTGTCTTAGATTTTTGTTTGTTTGTTTTTGTAAGAGAAGGACAAAAGGGGCTCTCAAATTGCCCCTGAAAGATCAGAATAAAAGAAAATTACACAGTAAATGCACCGATCAGTATTTCAAAGTATAGTTCCACCATGAATCTAAATACAGATATAATATGAGAAGGTTGTAATTCTCCATTTTATCTTTCAAGGAATCATTTCTTGTCTCTACAGATGCTACTACAGTTTACACATGTATCCAGTCACTTCAGTCAATGACTATTAATTTGAAATTTCTAAAATCTGAGTGCACAAATATTGCATCTGCAATACAGCTTTATCCATCTGTTCTTTGCAACTCCCTTAAATTGTGGACATTCTTCTTTAACATGTATTTTAAAATCACTATAATTTCACAACTTGATATAATTTTCGATTTTAGTGTACAACCTTTCCTATCTTCTCAAATATACCATACAAATTTCTCCCCCCGTTCCCAACTGATGACCTCCTTTTCTGTTATTTTATTTTTTTCTTTCAAAAAAGGGAAGGCATCTGACTGGTTTTCCCTTATTTCACTTCCATCAAATCTATAAATACACCTCCATCTGTAGCCATATTTTCTCATTACAATGACAGACTCTGTTTCTCTCAAAGGTCAATACTTTCTCGACTATATTGCATCCCACTGGTGTTTTCTTTGCTTATGTTTTGCCCCTGTAGCAAGTTCAAATGTGTTTGAAAAATGAATTCATAATATCCGTTACTTTCTTATTTCTCCTTGCCTTCTTTCCTTCCACTGAAGTACCACTGTCAGCAAAAGAACATGATCTAGTATCAACTCATCATAAAAAGAAAGCAAACCTTTGAACACATAACTTACCATAATTGTTGCTTTTTTTCCTCTCACAATAAAACACCCTGGATAAGTGTTTATTTTCTTTTTTTTTTTTTAAAGATTTATTTATTTATGCATACAAGCACTGGGGCACAGGCCAGAGTTGTGGGGGGGTGAGAGGATTCACCACAGAGAGCGTGGAGCAGAACAGGCAGATCAACAGAAGTACACTGCTGAGGGGAGCAGCGGGCACAGCAGGAGAG
>JAGFMF010012095.1:1523441-1552487 GCA_019455555.1 Galemys pyrenaicus | reverse complement strand
CCCTCCCTGGCCGGCAGCAGGGATCGAACTCTTGCTGCAGTGGCTGCGATTTGCTTCGTAGTGCGTTGCTTAACCCACTGCGCCACCAGGGGAGGCCCCAAGTGTTTATTTTCTGAACTATTTCTACTCTTTCACTCAGTCTTTTACCCACTCTGTTCTGGCCTCCCAGTGACATTTTTTTGGTGTTACAATTACCCATGTCCTTGATATTATCAAACCAAAGAACTCTTTTCAGACCTACACTTATTTAATCTATCAGCATATTCAGGATGGTTGATTTTGTGGACGTGCTTTTTATTTTTTTATTTTTTTGCTAACCCTTTTCTTACAACTCACTTTTTAAGCACCTTTTCTAAATCACTGACTCAGTCTTTTAAGTGTTTGAATCCAGTGTCAAGTTTGGGATCCTCTTTCTTGATATGTTTCTTAATGTTCGTGCTTGGGTGTACTCTGCTAGTATTTTTATTTTCAGTTTCCATATAGATAATGACAGTAATTATAGTTAATTTAGTTTTCATGCTGTATTTTTGTTACTAGGGCACTAGTTCTCAGCTGAGTGATAGATTGCCTGCCATGTGACATTTGACAAAGTCTAAGGAAAATTTCTTGTCCTAACTGGTAGAAAGAGGTGCCAATAGAATCAAGTGGATAAAGCCAGAGATGCTACTAAGAATCTTATGCACAGGACAAATTCCCTCAACAAAGAATTATCTGGCTCCAAATGTCAGTAGTGTTTCAGTTGAGAAATCATTCTCTGGAGTTAATTATATCTGTGACCCTTGCTCTCTAGGTTTGTGTGGATTGTAAAAGCCCTGAGTTCTGGTTGACATCTGGGCCCAGGCCACAGAGAGGCCGCTTGCTTGGATAATAGAGTCCTTGACGGAAACTTTGACTGGGACAGATAATGATATAAAGCCCATCCAGCAATTTGGGAGTGCCTGAAATTAATGTGACTTCTAGACTGCTTGGACAGATAATGATATAAATCCCATCCAGCAATTTGGGAGTGCCTGAAATTAACGTGACTTCTAGACTGCGGCTCTGCATTTGAGCTGACCAAAGACAGTTTGCATGTCCATATACAGATTATGCTTTTCTTTGTAGTACCTGGCATCCTTACTGAAATGACATAAATTGATAAGAGAGACTGAAGACTGTAGCCTCTGTTGGTTCCTTCTCCCTATGTCCCAACCTTTCCTCTTTGAAGATCTCGATTTTACCTAGGCAATGAGTCAAGAAAATACTGATCCTATTTAGGATATTAATCCCATCCTTCCTTGTTGTAGTTGATTATTTTACGATGAGGCTCTGTTGTAAAATATAAGAATATTAATTACTGTTACAAAATGCTTATGAACAGATCTACTACCAGTTTAACAATGAGGAGCCTGAGACAAAGAAAGGGTAGGTGAATTGTCTGAAGTCATTAGCAAGTAGCCTTAGGTCACACTATTGACTCAAGATTTTATGGGCCTACCCCTTTGTTCTGTTGTCCTTCCTGTCAAAAAGCAATTGGTTCATGAGATAAAGAATTAAACCCTTGAGTATGGGTACTTAGGAAAATAAAGATTTAGCGGAAATGTCTCCCCTCATCCCTGCAAAGACCCTATGCTTTTGACAACAGTACCTTTCACCAATATTTTGTATTATGAGCATGGTTTGTGACAGCTAAAATTAACTTTCCTAAGGTAAGGACTTTTTTCCTGGAATCCTTAACTAACCAAAAGAGATAATTAGAGTAAAGGCACTTCTGAGTGATGATATTCCCCGACAGCAATTTAAAAGGACTTGAGTAGGTGATGGATTTTGCTATAGGAAGACTATATTCTGGAGACATCCTCTCCTAAAATAACCATCAGACCTTTCTTTATTTTTATGTTCATTCCTGGCATTGAATGGAGCCTGTCTAAAATCTTAATTTGATAGAATTGCTGACGGTATTAATTAAGCATCCTAGCAAGGTGAAAAAGTAAATTCTCTGCTGATTACCCACCAATTTGTCAAAAATGCAAACAAGAACTAGCATCTATCTTTAATACTTGGTCCCAGTTTTTACAAACCTTGTTTTGATTTCACATGTCCTGATTTCTATTAATGATTTTTGGGTAAAAAAGATAAAAATAGATAAGCATTCACAGATTTGAATGCTAAACGTCTGGTACTTTGGGATTTGCTATAAAATTAGGTGTGATTGAAAAATAACAAACAACTTCTTCTTTTGGAATTTGTACCATCTTGCTAGTTTATTTCTGTTCTCTAAATGTTGAAGAGAGCCTCCCTGGCAGCACAGCGGGTGGAGCGCAGCACTGTGAAGCATCCTCCGCACAGCAGTGTCAATTCGATTCCCAGCCAGGGAGCTGACCCACATGGCACAGCAGACTTCTCCTGCCTTGCCCACTGCTTCCCTCAACAGTGTGTTTCAGTTGATCTGCCTTTCTGTTCCCCACTCTGTCTCTGGTGAATCCTCTCATCACCCATGACTCTGGCCTGTCCCCAGCTCTTGTATGCATAAATAAATGAATCTTTAAAAATAAATAAATAAATGTTGACGATTCAAGAAAGTCCTAGAGAATGTCCTAGAGATTCAGGTACATGTCCAAAGTGTTCAGGATTGAATGGGCTAGAAGGTCAAGTTCTATGGGAAAAAGTCTTCAAGGAAGAAATGAGAGATAGTGATGAAGCTAAGTGGCCAGCATATTGCCAAGAACAGGTAAGACATGCAAACACTTTCTTTGGAAGGTGCTGGTAATTGGTTTGGCTGCAATGCTATAAACAACTAAGGTAGACATCCTTTAAAGTGGTCTATCCTAAGAATAAAATTTTCAAACTCCACTTTTGGTAGAACACAACCATCCTAACCTCCTCTCTTGTCCACTACCACTCAAAAAAGAAAAGAAAAATAATCTTTATCAGGAAGCATTAGCCATGGAAGGAATTCAGTCTTGCAAATGACAGCAACAAAGTTGTTAAAACACTAAGTTGTAGACAAACACTAAGCTCCTTACAACAATATCTGTTCACATTATACATATCTAATATATTACTTTCTGTTTTTTATGTACTCTGCTCTTGCAAGAAGCTTAGCTTTGAATTTTTTCTTAACTTTGATGCCTGAAATTTGGAAATGTAACTTTGCATTAAAGCAAGGTTTTCATTTAATTAAAGAACACATTCTAGAGCTTGACTACTAATTAAAATCCAACATTTGCTTAACGTGGATGGGTTAATAATTATGGGGAAATCTTTCTCACTTTGTGATTTAGTAGCTGTTTCATTCTTTACTCTTAATATCGTAATTAATTTATTTTGCTGTATTTGATTTTATGTTTCATTTTGACAGAAAGAAGGCAAACATTTCCCCGTCCTTTATAGAAATTGCCAACTCTACCACTCTGCCTGATCATCTCAGGGCTGGCTACATCCGAGTTTTCTACCAAACTGACTTTTGTATCTGAATTGTCATCTACTCTATACTGACTGTCTTTCACAATTGGTTTTGGTCATCGTTAAATTTACTTGATAGACCTAAATTTATCAAGTAATATTTGGATACTTGGGCTAAATCATGAAGTTATAGAAATTACAAAACACAAAGTTAACATCCTCAAGGAGCTTACCAACTCCTTGGAGAAGGAGTAAAGTAAGCTTAAAAAAAGAGAAACATGCAATGGATTACAAATAAAAGTATGAGTTACATACTTGGAGGAGAGGAGAAGGGGTTTTAGACATCACCTGATGTTATGTTACAATGAATTTCCTCCACTTGTATCTATGCCTTTGTGTGACTTACTGGAGTATTGCTTTGGATTTATAGTAATATTTACTCCAATTATGAATAACTTTGCTTTTATGCAGCAGCCCCATATATTATAAAACTGGTAAACAATATAAGTATTTAGGGCCTCTCTGGTAGAGCAAGGATTATAAGTCTCAGCACTATTAGGCTATCAGCTGCCACTTTGGCACAAGTTCGAGTTCCAGCCAGGAAAGTGACCCATGTGGTGCAGCAGACCTCTCCTGTCTCTCCTGCTGCTCCCCTCAGTGGTGTATTTGTAGGTCTGCTTGTTCTGCTCCCCACTCTGTCTTTGGTGAATCTTTTCACCCCCTCCCCCACTGACTTCTGACCTATCCCCCAGTCTTGTATGCAGAAATAAATAAATAGATGTTTAAAAAATTTAAGAAAAAATATATACGCATTTATAATTTTATCTTATAGAAATAAATACCAAGGCATGTGATTTATAACTAATCTAACCCCTTCAAACTCAGCCTGAACCTCACTTTGGGTGCAGATGTTAAGCCAACATCTGAATGAAGATCAAATTATAATATCAACAGATGCTGCCTAGAAAACCTCTGGGTTGCATATTCATTTGAGAAAGTGAGGCCATGTCTCTATGATGCAGAATAGTTTATTGCACAGGGCTTAAACAACTTGGAGTAAGAATGACTGTTTCTTATTTTGTTGAGGAGGATGAATCTTTTGTTGAGAAGGGTGAATTTTTTGAAATAATAGCTAGAAGGGGGAAGTGTCCAAAAGTTACTCCTTCCTTTGCAAATTAGCATACTGATGCATATATAATATGTGCAGACTGGAATAATACCTGTATTCTACCTTGTCCCTCACCTAGTCAAGTAATCTCTCTGGAAGTCAGCCAGGCATGTAGGAAAAGCTATTTATCTAAATGTCAACCTTAGTCACACCCAGAGCATGTAAATGGTCTCTGCACATTTATATGTACCCCAATGTGTAACATGTTAATAATTCAAAAACAGTTGAATATTTTCCCCAAACACAGATTAAAAAAATAAAGGAAACAAAATAAAATGCTCCTTGGAGCAAAATGGAGGCCTTTACACTTTTTCCATTAAAGCAAAACTTTTAAAAAATTAGGAAAAGGTAGTTGCAGGTAGGCTATGAAGAATGTATGTGTGGGGAGAAGTAAGTTCACAATATTACTATGCCACATATTAACTATATTTGTGCTTGTAAATAAAGATATTCTTGGCAATGCTATTTGTAATAAGAAAGAATAGAAACCGTCCTCGAGGCCTAAAGAGAATACTGGCGAGCTAAACTAACCAATTGCTCAATAGATGATTATATAGCTATTTAAGTCTGTTTTATAAGAGTATACAAGCACATAATAGCTCTTAATGGTAAATGAAAAAGGAATGAAGCAATAGTATGTGTAATATATATATAAATATATATAGTGTAATTGCACTATTTAATAAAGGAAAAAAGAAAAGGAAAACCAATATTATGC
Organism: Galemys pyrenaicus; assembly: GCA_019455555.1. NCBI lineage: Eukaryota > Metazoa > Chordata > Mammalia > Eulipotyphla > Talpidae > Galemys > Galemys pyrenaicus. Next base: position 1,547,217 of record JAGFMF010012095.1, on the reverse strand, counting down.
AGAGAATGTACTATGAAACAAAATATACCACAATGTTAATTCACTCATTTATAATTCATTCATTTTATTCATTTGCCAACTCACTCACCTATAGAATATTTACAAATGGCCTTTGGGCTATGGAAAATAGATATCTAGAATTTAATAAAAGGAGTAAAACACATTTACAATCATGGGGTTGGGCATACTCTGAGCTGATTGTGGACTACAGGTGAGGTTTTAATACTCTTGCCTATGAATTAGCTATATTTTATGTAACACACATTTATTTTATAATGGGAATTCACTAAGGTAAAAAGTAATACAGAAATATTAGCACATTCTCATGGATCCTACTAAGCCTAGATTTTGATATGACTAAATGCTACTCTTTAGTCCACTAGCATTGCAAGGGACAATAAATTTTGTTGTCAACTGAAATCCCAGAGGAAACTCCGGCAACACCCAATGACAAAACCTGAATTGGATTCAAGGTGGTCACATATGTATTGTTTCACTCATACAAAAAACATATTAGAAACTAAAAATCTAGGAGCCCTCCCTGGTGGTGCAGTGGGTTAAGCAACGCTCTATGAAACAAACCATAGCCACTGCAGCACGAGTTCGATCCTTGCTGCCGGCTGGGGAGGTGACCCACATGGCGCAGCAAAACTCTCCTGCCTGGCCCGCTGCTCCCCTCAGCAGTGTATTTCAGTCGATCTGGATCTGCATGTTCTGTTCTCCACTCTGTCTGGTGGATTCTCTCACCCCCTCCATTTCTGGCTTGTACCTCGGTGCTTGTATGCATAAATAAATAACTCTTAAAAAAAAAGAAACTAAAAATTTAAAGCTGTAGTAACTCTTTAGCCATATAAGCAACACTGACTGACTGACATGTATTTTATCTGCATGATGTCATATCCCAAACAAACAAACAAACAAGCAAAACCTCAGTCAGCCGAAATCAAAATACAGTTTTACTAATCTGTTCTACTGAACTTCCATATTTTCTTACCATTTGGTGAATGACATTCACCAGTTGATGGTAGTGTGATCTTCTCAGCCTGTTCTGTCTCCATTCTAGTCATTTATAAAGAATGCTCAGGCATGGCTATCTACTTTGCTAGCTGCTCATTTACTGGTCCCACCAATACCTCCAGTCTAGAAGTACCGAAGCTTTCACCAGAAAATATTCATCCCCCTACCTACAAGAAATCTTTGAAAACTCTGTCTCCACTTAGTCACAACAAAAAGTCACACAAATATTATTGAGCACCCTCAGCCTCCCTGAATACTTCTTTGCCATCTTCCTTTCTTTGTGCCCAGAAATCTTGCCTTTTCTCCCCTTATTTCTCTCTGTGTTCTCTAGACACTGTGATTCTCAAACTACAAACTTAAGTCCTAAATCCTACCTCATACCTTAAAAAAATGTGGAGCCCAGAATTGCTTCTGTTTTCACCTAGAACTTCTTTGTGTTTCCCAACTCCCTTCCACTGGAATGTCCATCTTAGAGAGCTCTTCTGAAGTTTATATTGCATGTGTTAAGCCAGTTATTTGCCAGCTGGACAATTCAAATCAAATACATTTTGAAAAGGTCCTTAGGTTTCCACCCCTTCCACTGGGAACTGCCTTTTGCTCTATATTCTGCTGTGTGGCCAGGGGTGAGGAATTTTTTCTACTGAGTAAGCTTTGAGCCAGGTCAGAGGATGATAGTACCTTGTGAATGGGACTCTTATCAGAAGCTGTGAGAGGCACCTAATAGTAACCATGCTCTGGAGATGATGGGCCTTTCAGAGGAGATCCAAACCCAGTCTGCTGAGAGGAGTTCACCAAAGGGAAATTTCTGGAAATATCTATGGAATCTGCTGACTCTGTCTGAGTGGTCGCCCCTGTGGGATGCTGTTGGTACAGAGGCCAGCAGTCAGGAAGCAGAGCAGAACTGGGGAGAGAGATGAGGTGGCATCTAGTACACTCTAAGGATCTTGTGAGTGTCATGGTAGCTGTTTCCCTCTGTCATTTCAAGCTCCAGACAGTTCCTTTCGGCCAATTGCAACTCAGAATGACACAGAGAAGAGGATGATAGAAATAAAGTTTCTAGATGAACCAAGTTGACAATATAAAATACAAGCAAAAGTTTCCATGAGAGAAGTGCAGGATTTGAACTCTTCTGAGATTAGAGACTCAAGGGAAACCACACTTAGTTTCTGGGATAGTCTTTTTTTTTTTTTTTTTTTTTTTTTCTTAAAAAATTNGTTTTTTTTTTTTTTTTTTTTTTTTTTTCTTAAAAAATTTATGTTTTTATTTATGCGTGCAAGAACTGGGGTGTAAGTCAGAGGTGTGGGTGTGAGAGATTTACCAGAGGGAGAGTATGAAACAGAACAGGAGATTGACTGAAATACACTGGAAAGGGGAGCAGCAGGTGAGACAGAAGAGGTCTGATGTGCCATGTGGGTCAGCTCCCTGGCTCCTGGGAATTGAACGCTTACTGCAGTGTCTGGCGATAGCTTGATAGTGTGAGACTTTAACTCCTGCTCCACCAGGAAGACCCTTGTATAGAATCTTTTTCCATGTCTTCAGTTAGTATTTTATTTAAAAAATGCATCTCCAGACTCACCTCCCTTTAGTGGTCTTCCATGACCACTTTATCAATAGAAACTTCCACACCCAGTCCACTTCCATTTGTTTAATTCGATATTTTTCCAAGGCACTGTTCCCCTCCACTCACCAGGTATCATTATTTATTTTGTTTACTTTCTTCTGTTTGGTGTATGTCTCCTCCATAGGACCATCCATTTTCTTAAAGCAAATAACCTTTTCAGTTTCATTTTTCATTGTATCGCTAGTATTTTAAACAACATACAACACTTAGTGGGAGTATTGTAAGTATCTGCTGCATGAATTAAATAAAATCAGTATTTCTCATGGCAAGAAAAAGAAACCTTTTGTTGTAATGTAATTTTCAAATAGGTAGGACTATAAGAACTACAACTGACTATGTAGTTGGTTTCACATGAGATTCTTAAAAAATATTTGTTGAAATAATGAGTGAATGATAAGTGTTTTCACTGCTTTGTGAGCAAAAATAAAGTGAAGTTCTCCATGCATACTTGGAGCAAAGTTGTGGAATATGCTCTTGCTACAAAATGACAGCAGCATAACTGTGAGGATGGATGATAATCATCCAATATTGGAAGCAAAGCAAGCATTGGAAAGTGCAGACTGTGGTAGCTTGGGAACGGGTGATGGTGGCGTGGAAGTTTAGGCTGTGACTGTATCTGGAAGGGAAGTGACATGGGATAATATCTCAAACTTAACCCCTTGCCCCCATTTACCAGATTTTACAGAATCTAGATTCTTGGAAAGTAGGTCCTGCTGTTGTGTCTTTGAAACTATCAATCCAAGAGTCATTTGCCTTACAGTTATTGGGTCACTTAATTGCATTCAAATATAATCTCCTGGGCATTAGTTAAGATTGATGTTATATCCAGATTTGGTATAAGGCTGATAATTTAGCATACAGCAGTTTTCCAGTAGATATTTACTGCCTTACAACTCCTCCTTTATGGTATATTGCTTCTTTTCCCCAATGTTGGAGAAACTGTCAACAGCTGCAAGGCAGTGTCCCTTCAGGGACCTCGTGTTCTGCCTCCCAGTGTCATGAGACTTTCTGCCTGAGCCACATATTTCAGTGCTGGGAGTTAAGGCTGCTTCCCTCTGGTTTTGTATCAATTCCATTTATGCTGCACTCCAGAACTAACCCGTATAGCTTGGACTTTAATTAAATAACCTTCAAGGATGAAGTACCACAGGGGGCAAGGTCACAGGGACAGCTACAATTATTTCCTGCAGCTATTGATTTTACACTAATGATCTTAAATGATGCATGTCTTGGTCCCAGCAATCTCACTCAGAATGGCAGGTGGGGACTTGCGTTTTGCTTCCCACAAGGGACCAGAGCAATTTGGACAGCTTTAAACTTGTTGATGCTGTTTTCTAAGTGTGAAGGAGGATGGAAATCTAAAATCTGGGAGCTATACAGCTGTCATGGAAGCTACAATGTGAAAATGCTAGACTTTGGAGCCAGAAAGAACTGAGTTCAAATGATAGTTTTTCCATAACTGCTTGTGGACCTCAAACAAGTAGCTCAACTCTTGAGTTTTATTTTTCTCACCTATAAAACAGGGGTAATGATGTATATTTTGGATTTTTTTAAAGTATAGAGGATGGAAATTTAAATAATTAAATATTAGGTTGCAATAATTGTCTCCTTTTCCTGTTCTTATTTAAAAGATTAGCTGCATTATTTTCTCCTTAGGAATATCTGTTTACTTCTTGAAGCACCAAAAAAACCTTCAGATAGCAAATAACCATTCTCTAATGATGGGGTTGGTGACAACATGGGTAGATTCATCTCAAGTCTGGTAAAATAGGAAAGAAAAAGGAACTGAATTCTCCTTATGATAAGAACTCTCAGGATTTATTCTTAAGAGCTTTATTATATATCACACAGCAGTGTTGGCTGTAATTATCATGTTGAACATGGCCTCCCTGGTGTTTATTCATTATAATGGGAAGTTTGCACCTTTACACTACTACCCCCCAATTCTGCCTGTCCCTCTACCCTCCACAGTTATTCTCTTTTTTTATGACATTTTGCTGTTGTGTCTTTCGATCCCACACACAAATTAGTTCAAATAATATTAGTCTTTCTCTGTGATGACTTAGTTCACTTAATACCTTCAAGGTTCACCCAATTTACCACAAATATTGGGAATTCTTTGTTTCATTTTTTATGACTGTATACTCTTTCATTGTGTGTGTAAATTTCTTTATCCATTCATTCATCAATGGGCACATAAGTTGCTTTCATGTCTTGGATATTATAAATAATAATACTATTATGAACAGAAGAGTACAGATCTCTTTATTAGTTGGGTTTCTTTTCCACAAGGGACTTGTGAAGGCAGCTGTACTAACTTTCTTTGTGGCAGAACATTTCAGGGTAAAGAGCAAAGTTCCTTTGTCAGATGATTTTCATAGCTCTTTCTTATGATAATTCAACTCTTTGTGTTGAAATACTCATATTCTGACTGTGGCTAGCTACTTTTGGAAGGTGTGCATTGTTTATTTTTCCACAATGATGCATTTTAGTATATACTATATGTACCTTGTATGTACCAGAGATCAGAATCACATTAAATAACTTTTAGCTGCTTACTGGCAGGGCAATCAGATTCGTGAAATAAGAGTGATTAAAGTCACTATAGTGAGCATAAGTCAGGAACTTAACTGTCTCCCAGATGTCATGAAAGACATTCAGAGAGAAGCAGTATCTAGATTGAGAACACAAGAATCAGAGTGGTGCTGTTGGGGAATAGTTAGTGTGCTTTCAGGGAAGGTCTGAGAATCTGTCAATTTCACATAGATGAAACAACTGTGATAAAGAAGAGTGAGTGGTTGGTGAGATGGTGATGGGGAATACATGGGGATTACAATTAATGGCAAGTATATGTAAATTTTAAAATATTTTAATAAAAAATGCAAAAAAAATTTAAAAGTTAAAAAAAAAAAAAAAGAAGAGTGAGTGGTCCATAGATGAGCTGGTAGGTGATGTGACTAGGTACGAACTACTTTGTGGTGGATACTGTGATGTCTGCCTAGAATGCCTTCCATGATTTCTTTTCTTGCCTATTCGAAGTGCGGTTGGTTAGTAGCTTTCACTGTCAGAGACATGACATGAAGTTCAGAGACTGTGTCACCTGCAGATGCAACTTATTCAGAGTCACACCCCATCCTGGGATGGTGCATACCAAATAGTTGGTGAATGAAAGAATATAAAAATATTACCACATCTGCTCAACTACTTGGAACCATTTGGAAGGGCCATTCTAGCTGCAAAGCGTTGCACAGAGGGGTTCACTGCATCAGCTCCTGGGGCTGACATCAGTCAACTGCTGCCTCTGCCTATTCTTGTTCCCTTGATCTCAGATTCAGTGGTTTTGATCCCGAGGGAACCGCTTAACAGCTCCTTCTTATGATTTGCTTCCCAGGGATTTCAGCCTACAGTACGTATCATCAAGTCGGTGGGATTTGGCTCATCCCATCATGCAGTCCAACAAAACTTATTTTACAAATAAAAAATGAGGTCCAGATAAGAAAAGTCATTCTTCAAATAATCGCTGTTGGTAATTGGCTGAATAATTTCTAGAATCCAAGTATCTTGACTCCCATTCTATCTTCTTTCTCTGTAATGCTGATTTATGTTTGAAACTTCTATAAATTGGAAAGAGAAATATTTGCAAGTTAACCATATCGCACCTCACTATTGTCATTCCCATAACTTTTCTCCTCATCCTCTGTGGTTTAACCACAAGGAAATCTTTTTTATCAGTTCTCCAAGTGTGAGTGATGAGTTATTTTAGTCCTCATTATCTATATGTAATTCTTCACTAGAAAACCAATCTTCTGCTCACAGTCTGCCTGGATACACAACTGAGGCAAGATTTTATCCATGGAATCTCTAGCCTCCCTTGGGCAGAATTAAATTTTTTAAGGCTTATTTATTTATGCATACACAAACTGGGGTACAGGCCAGAGGTGGCAGGGTGTGAGGATTCACCAGTGAGAAGAGTGGGGAGTAGAACAGGCAGATTGACTGAAGTACACTGCTGAGGGGAGCAGTGGGTGAGACAGGAGGGGTCTGCTGCGCCATATGAGTCAGCTCCCTGACTTGCTGAGGCAGGGATCGAACTTGTGTTGTGGTGGCTGCGGTTTGCTTCATAGTGCTTTGCCTAACCCCTTGAGCCACCAGGGAGGTCCCTCAGAATTAAATTTCCTAGCTTCTTTGTATCCTTACATCATGCATTACTATTGAAGAACATAGTCTACGTATGTTTTCTTGTGCATTCCCATTCTAAGTTTGAAGTTACTTAAAACCATGAAAAAATAATTCTTTGATCTCTATATTTGTACATGTAGAATGAAAAAAATCATAAAATGTATAAAGTTTATATGTTTCTGAGCATATGTGCTTCTTCAACACAGAATAATTGTGTTGATGATAATAGTAGCAATTCCAGTAGTCACAAATATCTGCAAAAGCATAACAACATTAAAAAACATTGACAAATATTTTTACTATCAAGAAATGTTATTTAAGTATGGGAAAATGTGATGTGGAAAAGGATGATCTATGTCTTTTTCAAAACTACACTAGAGTATTATCTAACATGTCCACCTAAGAATCATTTAATTCTGTAAGTGAATGCACCTTTGATTGACATACTATTTACTGTTGATTCAAACCATGACTCTGTAAAATGATATGCTTGGAGATGTGTTATTGCGCTAGACATGCAAATTGGTTCTGTCCAGTAGAAAAGATAACTAGAAATCTTATGGATTTATTGCCCTGCAGCGATCTTTCTGTGCTGGCCTTTACTCAGTTTCTCTAATTCTCCTTAAGCTAGCTTTACCATTCTGCTGTTTCCCTCATTAATGGATTCAAGAAACCTTTGACACGAGCTCACTGTTGGCATGACATGTATTTTTTTATAAGAAATCATACTTTGTCCTTGATGTAAGATGGAAAAAGTAGTGATAGCTATCCTGACTTCACTGATGAGAAAATAAGGCATAAAGAATAGAGATACCTGGAGCAAAGTTCAGAAGATGTTGGTGGGTTTCAAATCTGTCTCTTTGACTTCAGAAGTTGTCCTGTGCTGATAGGAATTTTGGATATGGTTGAGATTATGTCAGATGGTAGAATAGGAATGTGTGAGTTGAATATACATATTCCTGGGTATATGGTTTTGCCAACTGTTGCCAAGTAATAAGTAACCTAAGAAACATTTCAGACCACATTCTCTCCATTCTCTTCCCTGTGTATGGACACCCAGATAATTTTCATTTATTTCCTCTCTCATCATGCATGACTCAAACACTCATTATGTGCCAGGCAATGTGAAATAACACAAGTTATGTAGAATAAATTCTGTGAAATAATTCAAGAGTAATTTGGTAGAACACATTGAAAACAATATTACCCAAATATGTTGAAACTAATAGTCTGGAGAAAACTGCATCAGGAAAATTACAATAAAACAAATGTTATAATAATATTAATAACACAAAACAAAATTTAAGGGAAACTTATTACACACAAGAAACAATATTTTATACTGATTAAAAAAACTCCACAGAATCCACCCTCAAAATAATCATGCAAATGCACAAACTTAACCATGTAGAATCAAAGGAATGTAAAGAAATAGTGGACATATGAGAATAAATTGACAAAAGATATACAGTAAGCAATGAAATATATTCTCCTTAGAAATCTGATGTAAAGGAAGCAATATTACTAAATATATACATGATTTGAAATACATAATTATTGACATTATGATATGACATTGAACATATTCATGTCTAAAAAAAAGTGCTGACATATGGAAGTTAGTCAAAATAGTCCAGATGCAATTGCAGACACTGTGTCAGAGGGAATCAGGAATTCATGCATGTGTAGAAACTTGATATACATCAGAATGGAGAAGTCAGTGGAGGTAGGTAGATTTAAATACTGGTGCTGGAATACTTGGCTTTTTATTCAAGGAAAGTAAAACAATGGGTGCTTTTTAAATATACAAGCCAACTATATACTCAAGATGGACTGAAGAACAGTATAAAAAAAGGAACAAGCAAACTAAATAGACAGAAACCTAAAACTTGCCAAAAGAGTTAGACTAGAACATCTGGTTTTCCTCCATTACTGAAGCTGACATTCTGTTTTATTCAAGGTTTGAGGTAAGTCTGGTCAATTTTCTTTCTTTCTCCTCACTCCCCTAGATCTGGGCTTCAGTCTAACTTATAAGAATATTCTGCATTAGGCAACATAGTCAATGACAGTGACTTTTTGGTTTTGTTTATTGTTTTGGTCCCTGTATATTCCTTTTGGGGGGACACTACAAAAACAGGGAATTTATCCTATACTGAGTATAATAATGCACATATCTCTTACTCTTCTGACTACAAATATCATCTTCATATACTTGAAAATATTTATTCAAAGCAAAATATATACTAAACATCCCCACTAAATACCAGGACATCACTCCTTAGCCCAAATATTGTTTAATATATTTCTTTTCTTCTGTGTATGGGAATGTGTATATATATTATTGTATAAAATTTAATAAAATGCATGCATTGTATATACATACGTAGATGTATGTATGTCTGTATCAGCAATCGTACTATTAATTTTTGCAGCATTTTCATTTGTGCTGCTGGTAGTATTCTTACTGGTCCATCCATCCATCCACCCACCCATCCACCCACCCATCCATCTACCCATCCATCCATCCACCCATCCATCCATCCATCCATCCTCCCACCCACGCACCCATCCATCCAGTCATCCATCCGTCCATCAACGCACCCACTGTATAAGCAAATGCAATCTTTTTTTCCCCTACACTCTGGCAGTAATGATATTTTTACACCCTTTCTTATTTTCTTTCACTAAAAATGGAGGTGAAGGAGGTTAGGAAGAGCTTTTGAGAATTAGCTGTCTTCTTGTGATGGAAAGGTACCAGTTACTTGATGGACAGGACATTCTATGGACTTAGTGTTTGACAGTCTACCTTCACCAAAGGGTTAGATAATCAGTTCAGATAATGTGTGTTTCCCCTACTAAATCTCTTGTCCTTACACTGAAATTACTTTTTAAATTTTGGGTTGGATTATGGGTCCTGGACTTGTGCAAAAGAGAACACAAAGACACTGCTAAAGTCTATCCAGTTGATTGCCCTTCCAGCTCTGGAAGGGAGGGGAAGTTAAATTATTCCATGGTGATGAGTCATTTCTCATGGAGATAGGGAAGGGACAGAAGGATGGTCATGTGAGACAGCTTTGATTTCTACTTTCAAACTTTTTCAGATCTTTGATTTCTAAGCAGAATTGTGAGATGGGGTTTTCCTATTTAAGTCTTGGGCCTGGTTTCCTCCCAGGTTACTTTAGGATAAACTAATATATCCCTGAAAGAACTAACACATATTGGTACAAGCTTTAGAAAACAAGCAAAGTAGAAAAGTGATTTTTTCAACCAGTGGAGCGACTCAAAAGACCCACTAGATTTCTGCAGAGATAGCTTTATTATTATTATCAGACATCTTATTATATAACATATAATAATAACTATTTTGTACTCTAACTTATAACACAATCTCACCAATGTCATCTCATGTTTTATTCATAGTAAACGCTGGAGAAAGTATTTGCTGCTCCATTTACAAATGAGTAGACTAGAGTTTATGGAAAATAATTAACTTGACACCACTTTGTGGCCAATATCTTCAAGCTTGAAACTAGATGTCTTCATATCTATATCCCTCTTCAGTTACAAATTTCTTGGGAGTAATATATGGAAAACTAAACAATAATGAGGGTTTTACTAGACCATTTTCTTTTTTTTAAAGATTTATTTATTTATGTATACAAGCACTGGGATATAGGCCAGAGGTGTGGGGGTGGGGTAAGAGGATTCACCACCGAGAGCGGGGAGCAGAACAGGTAGATAACTGAAGTACACTGCTGAGGGGAGCAGCGGGCACAGCAGGAGAGGTCTGCCGTGCCATGTGGGTCACCTCCCTGGCTGGCAGCAGGGATCGAACTCGTGCTGCAGTGGCTGTGGTTTGCTTCATAGTGCGTTGCTTAACCCACTGTGCCACCAGGGAGGCCTCATTTTATTTCTTGAATAATACTCAAAGTTTAGAAAAATGTATTTCTTTTCTCTTGATTTCCATTGTGTAAGGATGGTGACTAATAGTACACCTTCTTCAGTTTTTCCAAATAGTTCTTTGGAAAGTGTAATATGTTTTCCTTTATTATTTTAGCGTATCTTGTCCCAGCACCAAAATGTCCATGCAGTTTGTATATATACACATAGCCAGGGATGTTATTGTCGGTGCAGCAAGAGGATTCTCAATGAGGGAGGAAATTAAAAAGTAATAGGTGATGGAAACAGAATGATTACATCTTCTCTGGGCATCAACAGTAGCAACACTTGATAATCTTGAAAGACATTTGTTTCTGTCCAATGGTCATTTGTATCTGTCCAATGGAATCATTTTTTATTATTTCTGAAGTCGTCATGACCCGATTTTACATGTAAGTAAATTTGCTGCCTGTTAAGAAAATCAATTTTCAAACTCTGGCAGTGTGACACAAAACTCTAATTGGCTGTTTAGACTTTCTTTAAAGTTGTAGGGTGCTATTTGACAGCGCACACTTTGAAAGTGTGAGCGCTGCGACTCCTGAAGTTGCTTGCTGCTTGGTACACCCACGCCACCAGCCCCAAGACGCACCAGCCACTTGGTTCCCTAGACCCCGAGGCTATGACTTGGTACTTTGGTCTGATGCCCCAGAAGCCATGTGGGAGGCCAGCAGACCAGAACCTGGCCTCTTGAGTTCTGACAATCAAATAATTCAGGGCTCTTGGAGTATTCTTATTACACTCTCTCTCTAGACTGGTGGGGCGTCTCGTCTCCCCACCATTTATGTGTCATAAAATTCATGTATTTTTTTGGCTTTGTTTTCTCATAACAGATCCCCAGAGTGGTTGTAATGAAGTAACATCGCTTCTCTGTGGTTGTCAGTAGAAGTTGGTGGAAGTTCAGGAAGCACAAACACACCAAGAAGTGCCTGTCCTTTAAGCAGGTACTCGGTGATTAAAGCCACTCTCATCCTTCACTGGCTGAGAAAATAAGAGAACTACTGCTTTCAAGGTTCTTGCTGTAGTTTAACATATTTACCAATCAGAATAATAGGCTTAATTACTCTTATTTTAAAGACAAGGACATCGAGGTTGAACGAGTTTAGATAATGTAAACAGTGTCACCCAGCTAGAGATGGGGCTGGACTTTGGACACAAGTCTTTCTAACTGCCAAGCTCAGAGCTCTTCTTAATCACACAACAATCCTATTAAACTTAGGGCACTGTTCAGTGACTCATTCTAGCATGTGAAGCCTTCTGGCAGCGTTTGTGATTGGGGAAGAAGTTAAACATGATCAGTTGGGCTGAATGGAACTGATTGGCTCAAGTAGTCAGGAATATCGAGGCTTTGTCTGTAGAAAATGAGAATACAGATGATCAGTCTGTGCAGCCACCCTCTCAGTGTACTCACGTATGTTCATACCAAAAAGGTTTTCTGTACTTCCCACTCCATGGAGGACTGCATCTGAGCTTTGTACTGGTGCCCATTAGAACACAAGAGGCCTGGTTTCTGTACTCAGTTCCATTCTCATCCTCTCATGCTATCCTCCCTTCTTCTTACACTCACAGCTTATGTTTCTGAGGGTTTCTGGAACATACAGGGAACCTTACTTCCTGCCTGCCTGACTGTATTCTTTCCTTCCTTCTCTGCCTTTCCTTTTGCTTTCATATCTCCTTACCTCCCTCCCTCCCTTCTTCCCTTCTTCCCCTCTTCCTTTATTCTATTTTTCTTCCTCATCTCCTTTCTTCAACAATAGTTTTTGAAACTTTTATGTTCCAGAGCTGCAGAAGGTTGCAGAAAGCCCAGAATAGCAATCTAGTGCAAAGGACAAGGATATTTTTAGTATGTTTAGGGATCCCTTAAAGTCAGAGTTACTGAAGCAAAAAGTATGATAGAAAGAGTGTGGTAAGAAATGAGGTATAAAGGGAATAAAGGGCCACCAATGTAAGGCTTTTGAATTTCATTCTAAGATGTACAGGAGGGCCAGAGATGTTTTGAACAGAAAAAGGATGTAGTCCAGCCTCACCTGCTGCTATGCAGGGGATGAAATATAGGAATTCCAGAGTAGAAGCAGAAGTGAAGTGGAGACCCTCCCCCCTGAGCTCTGGCATTTGGCCCCAGCAGCTGCTTGTGGGCAATGCAAATGGGCATTTTACTGCCTACCGCCAGTGTCCCCTGGTGCTCAGGCTGCAGGCAGAGGCCAGCAGTGAAAGCAGATAGCAGTGGTTCCCCTACCATGCCAGCCCAGGGCATGCAGACTCTGGTTCAGGTTACAGGGGGGAGTATGTACACCCCCTGGGCCAGCTCCACAGCTCCAGGCTGTGGCTCCTTCCAGCTGCAGGTAGTAGAGTGGTCCATGAATTTGGTGCTTGGATCAGGTGCAAGCTGTGAACTGATTGGTGTTTTTGGACGGCAAGACACTGAAAGAGGATAAAAGGCAGAGCAGGCGCCAGTGTGGGGCTCTGGGCCGTCACTGACTTAAGCCTGAGACAGTGTCTGTTCTTGACCGCCAACAAGGAAAGAAGCATCCAGCAGCTGACCTCTGAAGGTATAAGAGAAGCTGAGAAGCTCTCTAAAGAAGCCAAAGAACTTTGCAGAGGCCAGTCACACTTGCCTCAGGTCCTGCTTCTGATATCTCCTGAAAGTTGCACCAAAGGCCCTGGGCCTGGTGTCTCAAAGAGCTGTTGTTGGTGCAGGCCAACAACCCACAAAGAGCTGTAAGGCTAGTGACTGAGGCCAGTACTTACTGGGCAGTGCTGCCCAGCACTGTGTTCTGGGTTACCTCTGAGAGCTGTTAAATACCTTTGTCATCCAGCACCACCTCCCAGTGCTGCTGCCTTACTCACTGTCTGGTTTAGCAATATGCGGTCAGTCCCGACCTTTGGACTGTGGCTGTGGGCTGCTTTAGTGTCATCTCAGTGGTCCCAACTGTGAGTGCCTCCAGCTTGCTTAGTTGCATCCTGGCCCGCTGCTTGCTCCAGGCCCTCGTTGACAGGACAGCACCATCTTGGGTGAGTGACCATCTATTTATTTGGGACTTTTGTTGGACACTGGAACCTATCTGGGTGTGAGATAGCTTGTGGCCTGAGTAGCTCTTTGTTTCTGCTTTTTGTTACATAAACCCCATTTCTGTGGTTTCCTAAGGCTGGGTGGTCTTGCAATAGTGCGCATGGGTGAGAAACCCACAGACAGTGCCCTGCCTTCTGCTGCCCTTGAGTCTGTAGCACTCCTATAGCACTCCTTTAGAAAGCCCACATAGGAAACTGAATGTTGTCCAGGCAGGAGAGTTCAGTGGTGTGGAAAAGAAGGCAATAAGAAACAGATTTGGGAAATATTTTGAAAATCTAGCCAACAGCATTTTTTTGCATGCCCTTAAAAAGAATGATTCGAGCATTTTAGCTACAAGAGGTGAACTGTAGTCCGGTTTGCCATTCCAGGGGACACATACTTGGGGTGGGGACTATGAATTTATTAAAGTTGGAATTTTTCTTGGACATCTGCATGCTAGTGTCAATATGACATCTGGATTTCAAGGTAGCGTTGAGAGAGAAAGTTAGATATGGGAGCTGTCACGAGCTTTTGACCTTCCCACTTCAGGCTCTTCCCTCTGCCCAAAATTTTGGTTCTTATTCTTATCTATTTGACTCTCATTCTTCAGATCTTAACTTACTCTTTACTTGGTACTTGGTTATGAATGCAAAGGTTAGCTGACCTTCTGAATGGTGAGTTTATAAAAACGCATATCAAAACAATCCCACCAAATTAATAGAAATAAAAAACAATGAGCAAACCAAAATCCTAGCACAGATTGGAATTGAAGATATTTTCTGTTTAACAGGCACTTACCTGCATGTTGAGAATAGGTGTGATGGGGTGACCACCTCTTATTCTGCATCCAGTGCACTTGCTTCTAGGTTTCCTTTACCCCCACACTCTTATGGATGTTTTCACATAGTACTGTACTTCAAAACAGCAATATTTCCTAGTGGTTAAAAGCCTAAATCTTGAAGTCCAGCTGCTTAATGCAAATTATATTTCTGCTGCTTATGAACTTTATGACTTTAGATGACTTAAAATCTCTGTTCCTCAGTTTTCTTGTTAGTAAAATGGGGATGCTAATAGTAATTATACTATAGACTTTTGCAGATTAAAAGAATGAAAACATCTGAGGCACTTAATAATTATCAGGCATGTATATAATATTGTAGTAACTATTAGGTTATCATATTATCTATGTTTCTAGGATATTTTATTAAATATAAAATAAAATTATTGGGCCAAATGATCCATTAAAGGCTTGTAATTTGATTCTTTTTTTCCAAGAAAATTCCTGTGCGTTCCAGGGCCCATTACTATTTTTGCCACCTTCTAGTTCTATATACAACTTAATTCCAGCACAAAATACAATAGGTATTAAATTTCTGTATCAATGGCATGGCTGTGATAGCTAGTATTCACTAGAGATTTAAACATGACACACACTATTCTATGATCTTTTATCTTAAATTTTCACAATGAGTTTATAAAAAGTAAGCACTGTTATTACCTCATATGGTAGATGAAGAAATGATATAAAAAGATATTGATAGCTATTTTCAGGTTACACAATTTAATGAATGGAAAGCAAAGCAAGGGTACGGCTGGTTTAGATCTGTTTGATTTCCAAGGTCTTAAATTAAACTATTTTTTCCCTTAGATATTTTTACAGAGCCCATTTGCTGTATAACTCTGGGTTTGTTACAGAAATATTAAGTCAGCTCTTAAAATAGTGTTTCCATTACCTGCAACCTAAATGACAGCCATCTTTGTCCTTGTGCCATCCACTAAGACATGATTTTTTTTTTTTTTTGAGAACCAGGACTGCATTTTTATTGTTTTATCACAATGCCTGACACATAACAGATACTCAGGATATGTTAATGGATGAAGAAATCCGTATTTAAAAACTTCGTGATTGCTGAGGGGGGACTTCATCTGGTGATCTTTCAAATGGTATTTTATATCAAATTACATATCAAAGTGCCAACGTCTGACGAGATTAAAATTTATGACAGGTGTCTTACATATTTTACTTCCATGGGCACCTTAGAAATATATAAGGTGAGAATGACTAACCTAACTTTACAGGAAAGGGTATGGTCAGAGTGCTCATACCCTTTGAGGTATTGTTGCATACTGCTCTGGGAGAAAAAAGGCTCATGGAGCTGTAGCAGTGATCGCAGACAATGAATGACCAACAATAGCTGCATATATTTTTATTCCCTTCTTTTTATCATTGAGCAAATCTCTGATTTGAAATAGCTCTCAGTACAATGATTCCATTTGCCAGCTGCTGGAGAAGTGAGCATAGAGGGGCAGTGATTTCAGGTAGTTCATAGCATCATTGCTGTTGAATATCTGTGGTGCAAGGCTTGCAAAGCTGTGTGAAGATTTTGGGGTACCTTGCAAAAGGCAGTCAAGGTGGCAGGTAAGGTGGCATGCCTGAACCACATACCTGTGGCATTGTCCACAATTTTTCACCCCAGCAGTTCAGCTTGTTTTGGTGACCCCAGGGCAGAAGTTCAATTCAGTATCTCATTACTGTAGATTGTTGTAAATCAAATGGATTGATGCTTTGATTAAAGGCTAGAAATGTCGGCCAGACAAAGTGATCAAAATGTTGGGTCCTATTGACAATTCTCTTGTAAACCACTAAACCATTTAGTTCATAGAGCAGACTTCTGGATTAGAGAATCATAATTATGACTAGCCAATTGGTAATAGAGTCTCTCAACCATCTCACATGGAGATTGTGCTATTTTAAAGCAGCACAATTGGAAAGCTCCACTCCAGTGCTTCACAAAATCTTGTAGTATGAGGCAGTTTGACTTAACATGGAACAGAAATGGCACATAAACACAAACCATTATAAAAAAAAATGGTAGACTGATTTATGAGATGGAATAGTGATAAAATGTTCTTTTTCTTTTTAAATGCAACACAGCAATTAAAGGAGACTAGAAATATTGAATTTCTTTTTAAAGTAAGTTTGCCTTGGTGGTGCTTGTGGTGTGGCAGGTGATAAACCCTCTAAATCTTATACAATGTTGTAAACCAGTGTTAATTTCAATACAAAAAAAATTAAGAGAAATATGTTTGCCGTACTGTCCCTTTCTTTGCAATATAGTGAAAGGAAATAGCATTACTGCTTGAAATGCTAAGTTTCTAAACAAATCATAAAGCCAGGATTTGGTTTATCTCTAAGGTTGACAAATACTGACACCAAGTCCCACTGCCTACAAATCAATGCAATGGATGTTTCTGCAGGGATTTTTAGTTTCTTTGATGTTGTTCTCCTCCTTGAATAAGCAGAAACATTTATGAGAGTTGGATACCAATTCTTTAATATGGTTTGAGACTCTCTCTGACATGTATAAAGGGGACTTTGCTCCCTACCTGGTCATTGAGGAATGGAAAGATGTTACTCAGATTCTGAGAGTATGTATTTCTTTATATCAATCTTTTCAAAAATACTTTGAGGCTGGATGAAAAGACAGGAAATAAATCAGAAGAAATCAGGGTGCAGAAATAGTAAAAGGAGGTAGAAGAAGGGTTGGGATTTTAGTGTTATGCTCTAAACTTTTATAAGATTATTGGAACTCAGCAGAAGATTTGCTATGAGCTGCCTACAAATGAAACGATATCAAATCTCCAATCTGCATGAGATCAAAACAACCTGAGCTCAGCTGATACAAAAATGTTAAATTAGCAAGTCACCATTTACCAACAGCTAATTCAATTAATTTAGACAAGCATTGTCAGAGTGCTAAAGCTACTCACTGAAATGCTTTTAGGAAACAAGATATTCACGAAGTCTCAAAGTTATCTTAATACTTCCAAAGAATGAGAGTAACTTTAGACAAAACTATTTAATGGGCATATCAAGCTTTCATTCTTGGCCTCAGTAATAGTGGGAAGACCTTAACCAACAAGCAGGCCTTCACATGTGAAGCAAAAAGAAGCACGAACTCTGTGTGGTAAAATTGCTACTGTAACTGTTTAGTGACAAGTAAACACAAATTCAGAAAGTGACAAGATCTGATTTTCTAGCTATTAAGTATCACAATGTCAAGGAGACCACTTTCCACCCACCACATATTCTCTGGATTCAATATTCTTAAACCCAGATGCAAGGGTATGTATTATTGTACAGATTTTTTGTCCTTCCTATCAATATATGCCATCTATCTATCTACCTTTGATGGATGAGTTACAGACTGTCATCAGGGGGCAAATTCAATTGCTTAACTTCTTTTTTAAATTATTTTAATTGGTTCTTACATGACTTCTGGACTCAACATGAGAGTTACCTGTGCCCAAACAACATTACTCAAGAAAGGTTGAAATCAGAGTTCAGTGGGAGTACGTTCTTGGGATAGATCCCAAGAGTGTGTCTGCAATAGAAATAAGTATTATGAGAATGGACGATGTTCAATTTGAATGAGCTAAATGGTGTCTCTTCATGACTATTTTTTTTTTTGACTTAACTTTATCTTCCCCAATTAGACAATCACTTGCAGTTGCAACTTTTCTAACTTTCGTGCTTCTATTACAATGAAAAAAAAAAAGGCAGCTGGAGTCTTGTTGAATAAATGCTGGCAGGAGGGGGAAGGGCAAGGCAGTGACTGTGAGTAGGGCATGCTGCATGGTTTTCCTGTCACTGTTGAAAAGTCTTCATGACTTTAATCAGATTTCTTCATTTGGTAGGGATCATTTACGAGAGACACCAAATAAAAAACATACCCATTAGATTTCCCCTGGGGAGACAATTTTGCAAGTTGTAATTTTCCACACTAAGTATGAACAGCTTCACCATAAAAGGAAAACTTCACATGGATAATGACAAAAATGCAGTCTAATTTTTAAGGCACCCGGCCTGAAGCTCTCCTAAATGGGAAACAGATGTGCTGTGCAACTTCACATTTTCTTCAGCAGTTCAACCAATTTATGGGGAGCCAGGTGATCAGATGGGGCCAGAGATGACCCCTGTCTAATAACCTGAGTCACAATATTCAGCTGAGGAAAACTCGTGGCAGGAATGTTTACTCATTTCTTAGGATGCACTCAGCACCTCAGTATACAGTTATGGACCTGTCTTTAGTCATACTCACAGCACAGTGCACATAAACATAATGCTATTGTTACCTTCATTCTATAGCTGGGAAAACTGGACTTTGAGAGTAAAAGAACTGTCCAATACTTCAACTGTTTAAAGTATAAGACCATCTCCCATGGAGACCATGTTTGTAAATGACGGAAACCACCAAGCTGAATTAGGACTAATGGTGCTTCCATAGGTTAGTTTTAGACATTAGTCTGTCTTTATGATATCCCCAAGGTAAGTATTATAATTACTGTATGTGGAAACAGACTCAGAAATAAAGTATCTTGCCCAGGGTTATTTTTTTGGTAATTGGTTAGTGCTTGCTCATTCAGTATCATTTCTTCTTCTTTTTTATTTGCTAAGATTATGCTCACTTTATTTTCATGAAATATTTCTACTTTATCTTCTTTTTTCCCTCTTTTTCTTTCTTTATATATATTTGACATCAATTGTGATCTCCATGGATTTCCCACCACCATTTCACCAGTGCACCATCACCTCAGTCCCTTGTGGTCTTTCTCAGTATCATTTCTTAAGTGTCCTTCAAAGTAGATCTTGCTCCCTCTATTTTTTGCTTATGGAAGTTTTTATCTCTTTTTTTTATTTTTTGAGTTTTCTCTTATGGCTCTAATTTATATGAAACAGCAGAAGATTGTCCAAAATAGTTGGGTTAACTTTCTATCAGAGATAATCCTAGGATGATCAAAAAATATAACCAGAGTAAATGGAATTTACATCAATGTTGGGAGAAAAGTAATCCCAGGTTTCAGTGATTATTACACAGATTGAGCAAATATTCAACCTTTAAATCAGAATATACCACAAATGGCAAAGACCATATCTCATACTTTTCTGTCTAAAACAGTGATGTAAATTATAGGGGTAGAGATTCATATTGCCTTGATAAACAGTCTCTTCTCCTTCTTTTCAGAATCAGAACTCCTCAAATTCCTCTCTGGTATCCTTCATATGGCAGGGCACATGATCACCCAGATAAATACTGCATTTCCAAGTCCCCTGGCAAATGGTATAATCATATGAGTAGTGGGTTTCAGGGAATAAAAGTGAAGTGCAGAGCTTCATTCCAAAGCCATGTGCTGAAAATAAAAGTACTTATTCTTTGTTTCCTTTTTGTCACTTTATTTAAAAAAAAAATTGTGGTAGGAAGCTGGATTCAATGATACTCATGTGAGATGACCCTTCTGGAGTGTAGAGGTAGTCCCAACAATCACTGAGTCAACTTCAGGTCATTAGTTCCTTATATAATTTTTTGAAGAATTTTGCATTTTCTGTAGGGGAAGTGTATTTTAAAGAATACCCACAAAATCATGGGTAGAAAGTTGGTAGCCATATAGATGGTAAGAGTTCATTTTGGCACGTTCTCAGGTAGAAACGAGGAACATGCTTTTGGACAATGGCAAAAATTCATTGTCATTATAGGGTGGAAATGAACTTGGCAGAATTGTGTTTGTGTTGTAGACACAAAATTTGAAGACAGAATATGAAGAATTTTGTTTGTGTCCCAATAGTTCTATATTCAGTCCTGTAAAGTCTGAGAAGTCTGACAGTCCTTCTTCTTCCCATTTTGACTCTTCCTATTATGGCAGTGCTCCTGCTGGGGTGGATGCTGAGATGTATGGCTCACACCTATAATAACCTTATCACATTGTGGCTCTGCTAATGAACAAATACTTTAGTGTTCCTCTTCTGAGCATGTGTTTCTGTCATTCTTGTGCAATATGTACAGACTGAGAATGTTCCCCATCTTTAAGTTCTGGTTCAATTTTCCTTAGCAATTTCTTCTTTTTTTTTTACAACAAGAAATGAAGAATCAAGCAGTATCTGCAACACTTTGCTTAGGAATTTCTGCTAAACATTCAATTTTCATTACCAAGGAACTCTTTTCTTCCACAAACTGAACACCGCAAACACAATTATGCCAAGTTCTTTTCCACCCTTTAATGACAATGAATTTTTGCCATTGTCCAAATGCATGTTCCTCATTTCCACCTGAACCTTCCCAAAATGACCTTTTACCACCCATATTTCTACCAACTTTCTACCCATGATTTTGTGGCTATTCTTTAAAATAGATATTTTGCCTAAGGAAATATTTTTTGGACCCACCATGTGTTTATAAATCTGCTCATGACAATGTAGACTTTTTTCTAGCAAGCACCTCGAACTTCTAGTCTCTGTTGTCCAGTCAAAACACTACTTTGATATTTTGTGGTATTTGTAGCAACATCATCAACCAATGTCTGTCTGGGTCTGCTCAGACTAAGACTTAGTCTTCTCAGTGACAGATATGACAGGTTGTTGGCTTAAACAGCAGATATTTCAAACATCTTAGCTTGTTGATATAAATTAGCCAATATATCAGAGTTAAAGTGGCTAGAAGCCTGAGATCGGGTGTCACTATATTTGATGTCTTGTGAGGATCATTCTTCTGGTTTTCAGACATTCTCCCTTGCTGTATCCTCAAATAAAGGGGATATCATGTCTCTAGGGTCTCTTTTCAGAGGACACAAATCCCTCTTGGAGATGTAACATCTTGGCCTTATTTAAATGCACCTCCCAAAGGCTCCACCTCTTGATGCCATCACATTGGAAGTTAGGACTTAGAATATGAATGGAAGGAAGGGACTCACACAAACTGGCCACTCCTCCTTTCATCTTTCAAATATCAGCTAAGGGTGACCAGCACTGGATAGTTCCCTGCATTCATGATCAAACCTTAATCGCTACCTTCTCTGGAGTTTCTGAACAAGTGGTTATACTTTTAAAATGGTGTCTATTGCTTTGACATATTTTTCTGCCCTGAAGTCTGCCTCCCCTAAAAGACTAAAGATTATTAGCTAATTTGTGATTATATCTTATTTCTCCTTATTCGCTAGGCCTTTCGCAGACTCTTATATCTTTAAGTTCTTAGTAAATGTTGGTTGAGTGAGTAAAAAACAGGACTACTAGTATTTGTTGGTGAGGTTATGCAATGCATACATTCAAAGATACCTTAGCAATGAGAACTAGAGAGGACAGGATTAAAATGGCTTCAGTGGGCCTCCCTGGTGGCGCAGTGGGTTAAGCAACACACTATGAAGCAAACCGCAGCCACTGCAGCACGAGTTCGATCCCTGCTGCCGGCCAGGGACGGGACCCACATGGTGCAGCAGACCTCTCCTGCTGTGCCTGCTGCTCCCCTCAGCAGTGCACTTCAGTTGATCTGCCTGTTCTGCTCCCTGCTCTCTGTGGTGAATCCTCTCACCACCCCCCACACCTCTGGCCTGTACCCCAGTGTTTGTATGCATAAATAAATAAATCTTTAAAAAAAAATAAATAAAATGGCTTCAGGTATAACCAGAAGTGAGGATTCCCTGATATTCTGAAGACAATCGGGAAAAGACAAGACTTTCAGCATTTTCAGTTACCTTTTTTAAATGGAAAGCTTATGCCAAAACCTTTCTGAAAGCGAGGTTTTATACAAACTGCTTTTTTGCAAGGAAAACCAGGCTGCCCTTACCTGGAATGTTCCTCATATGTCCTTCCAGTCCTTCTTAGCTGCAGAGGCTGAGATCATGCTAACCAAATTTTGTCTACAGTGATCCCAGAACTTCTAGCATCTCACTAAGCAAAGCATGGTACAGTACTTAATGGAATAACTTGTCAAAGTCAACAAATTGTGCCAAAGGGCGGATTCAGTTGCCTCTAATGTAAGAAACCAGTCCTTTGGGAGTCTTCAGAGAAGCTAATGTCTCCTCTTACACTGAAGTACAAATTGTATGGTAACACTGAATATAACTCTAACCATTATGGTTTGGCAAGAATTTGCTCAGGAACTGATCTGCATTAGTTGTTGTGTTAGGCACCATAGGGTTGATGACAGATGAAGCACACGCCTTGTTTCATGGGCATTTATGCTATGTTAAGGTGAGACTGACAGATAAACACACATACAGCTTTGACAGAATTGTAAGAACAGGGACTGGGTTTAATTTATTCACTCCTTAGGAGCATGGCATGTATTTCCCAGGATAGTGTGGTTCTACAAATTTTGTCAAGCAAATTTGAAGGGGGCCGCCTAACTATGACGTGAGGCAAAGGCCCATCATAGGGGAACTGCCCTGAAAAGTCAGAGGTTCCAAAGTTGACCCCCCTCTGGCCTCCCTTTTGTTTTGGCTGACTTAATAATCAAAATTTTAAGTTACAAAAATGTGTTTGGAATATCACCCATAAAGTGGTTGTATGATTGGCTCTTTTATTAAACAAAGTAATTAGCTACCACGCATTTTGATGACTTACTGCGATTTGGCTGATATTATAATACAAACTCTAAAATTAGATTATTAGAAAGAATTTTTTTAAACTCAAACATTTTTACTATGGACTACAAGCCTCAGGAAATCTAAGCCAGACCTGGAGACAGCCATTTTTTGCATATTGGCCACATCTTGCATATCTGCCTTCACTAAGTGATGCCTTCTTGCTTTACTCCATGTAAATAAATTTATGACTTTGCTTTTTCAAAAGGTGGGCTCTACATTTCCTCAGGTGAAAATAAGTTGCAGGATCCCTCCTCCCTTCCCTCTTTTTTTGATCTCTTTTCCCCTTTTGTTGTCTTGATCTAATACAAGAGATAACTCAGCATACATTATCAACTGAAAGACAAGGAAACCAGTGATTCCTAGTGAGAGCCAGGTGAAAGGGTGCAGATACTATTCAGATGTTGATTTGGGTACCTTCTTCCTGCAAGCCCACAGAAGAATGCTGATGCCAATTTAACCTTAAGCTAAGAATTCATCTTAAAGTTCAGAGCGAATATAGAATAGTTATGATTTCATGAAATTAGTATACCTGCCATAATATAAATTAACCAATCAAA
>JAGFMF010012095.1:1325646-1523391 GCA_019455555.1 Galemys pyrenaicus | reverse complement strand
ATGTATAAATAAAGGCCTGCTGAGATTTTTTCTAAGCAAGGATGAACACCAAACCCTGACTCTGTGTCTTGAAACCCTGAACCCCCCTTCCCTCGCCGACGCCGTTCCATCCTTTGGGGACCTGGACTTCTGTCGTAGCTGGTCTTCGGCACAAATTAAAAATAATATTGGATCATAACTTTAAAGACAGGAGTATATTTAAGGCAATACATTCTGATAAACTGTTGTAAATGAGTAAGCAGACATGGGTAAGAGCTCATGAATGTGGGAAGAGTCAGTATTTTAAAAGGAGAATCATGGCATGTGGGAAGAGGGTGTGGAATCAGGAGAGTTGAACTTTCCAGGCACAAGGAACTTGTGTACAAATGGTTCAAGTAAGACAGTAGGTGCAGAAAAGCAAAGTGACATAAAATGTGAAAAAATGATGTAAAGGCAACTTACAAGAGGTAAGAGGGGAAGGGTGTCATACAATGAAGTAGAAATGTATTGTAAATAACTAGTAGCAAGTAAGCTGCTCCTTCAACTCTACTTAATGCAATATATTAGCTATTTCAAGGATTTCCAGACCTGGTAGCCACTACTCTTTGAATTAAGAATTCAGAGACATTTGCATTCCTAAGTGGGAGGTTGGAGCAAGGACACATACTTAGAAATTTCCTTTGCTTTGGTCTTGGCAGAATTTTTTGGCTGAGTATGTTTTCACTTATCAAATGTGTAGCTCAGGGAGTGTATCTGAGCTGTGTTAGTGTTGGATTGTAGAAGTGTTCCTTTGCTTTATCCTCAAGTGAAGCCATAGACAGGTCATAGATTCATCTTGTTTACTATCCCAGAGGTTTTAAATAAAAAACACAAATCAGAAGTGGCATGGTGTCATGGAAAGGACAAGCCTATTGACATGAGAAACTGAAGTCAAGATTCCATTTTCTAGCTTCTACCTAAATGAGTGTTCTGCTTTCCTCCTATACATAAAACATATAATCTATTCATCGAAACTGCTAAAAGTTAATCTTAATATATACAAGATAATAAAACTTAATCTTGATATGTAATAATAGCAATAAAATATACCATTTAATGTATATTTGCTACATCTTCATCCTGACATTTCTTTAATTATTATTTTATCACTTTTAAAGATTGATTTATTTATATAAAAGCTGGGGTTAATATGTAATAACAGCAAAAAAATACCATTTAATGTATACTTGCTATATCTTCATACTGATATATCTTTGGTATTATTTAATTATCATTTTAAAAGATTATTTATGTATTTATGTATATAAGAATTAGTGTGTAGCTCAGTGGAGTGCAGGGTGAGAGGATTTACGAGAAACAGAAAGGGGAGCAGAACAGGCAGATGGACTGAAATAAACTACTGAGGGGAGCAGTGGGAGAGACAGGAGAGGTCTGCTGTACTTCGTGGGTTAGTTCCTTGGCATTGTGGGGGATAGTACTTGTGCAGCAGTGGTTGACAGTAGCTGAATAGAGCTGACTTTAACCCCATCACCAGGGAGGCCTCATTTAATTACCCTAAAAGATCAGTATTATTTTCTAATTTGCAAATAATGAAACCAAGTTTCAAAAAGATAAATTCAATTCAGTAACACAAATATAAATACCATCAATTGACACTTACTATAAAGTCTTCGTTTATTTTTATCATCTTTCTTTTGGGTACAAATAATATACTTAGGAATAAATCCTAAAGGAGGATTTTTGACACAGTTTACATTAGATCCTGAAAATGGATATTGCTAATTCTCTTGAATTCCTTGATTAATAATGAATGCAATAATGATAACAGTATTAGTAGACATCAGCATTTACTGAGCTTACTCTCTGCATCAGATAGCATGCTAAGTCCTTTCCATGGATTCAAACATTAGTTCCTCACACTTCTATAGGATTAATATTCCCACTATGAGAAAACTGGCCGAAAAGGCAAATAAGGTATCTATGTCAAGCTGGAACTAATCAGTGTTTTATGGATCCAAGATTCTCAATTGCCACAGTTGAGCAAGTAATAGAACTGCTGTATTACCAAAATGCAGCAGTCTTCCCAGTCCTCCCTCCATTGTCATGTAGACAACTGCATCATAATTATCTGTATCTGTTCTCTGTACACATGTTTTGGTCTCAGTGTGTTGGTTCTTTGCTCGTTGCTGATGTAGGGCAGCATCAGGAGTAGTTTACACTAGAAACATGGGTATCTGTCACTGGACAGTGTAAGCGTCATTTTGTGGCTCCTGGCTGAACCACTTCCCTAGCCACCAAACACTGTTTCTGTTAAGAACAATGGCAGTTGCCATTGTTGACATTAACAATTATGTTTCTATTCTGTTAACATTTTCCACTATCTACTTTCCTTAGGTAATCAGGAAAAGTGACACCTCTGCTTTATGCTCCAGTAAATATAACTTTATTTCCATTATTAAAGTGCTTATTTACTTGTATGTTTCAACAACCTATCTATACATGTGTAGATTTGTAGGACAAAGAGAAACCTTTCCTCTTATGGTAGAACAAAAAATGTTGTCACTCCTTTTTGGTTTAAAGGGGCTATTACATTCTGTCACTTTATTACTAATAACCAACAGTTATTCCTTCAATGAATATTTACTGAATATGTGCCATGTACCAGGCAGAAACAATAGACAGTCTGGTGGAAGAGGAAATAATAACAAGTTCATAATTTTTAAAAAGGATAAATTCTACAAGAGGACCATCAAACAGAGTAATGAATTTAAAATAGAGAGGCAGTGTAAGCTATCTCAGCTTATAGGGAATCTTTGAGCTGAAATCTGTGGTGTGAAAGAATCAGCCTGTCAAAATCAGGGGTAAGCATTCTAAGTAGAGTTAGCCCTTAATGCAAAGAAGGAAGGAAGCCCCAAAGGTTATAGAAATTTAACTAGATCCATGTAGTCACAGCATAGAGAGATGAGAATATTCTAGTGTGAAATGGGATCAGAGAGGGAGAAGAGAATCTGTTTTAATAGGGTTTTCTGAGCTGTCTTTGGATTCTGTTCTCAGTGTATTAATTTTAATAAGCATTAATTACAGAAACAAGTGAAAATGAATATTTTCTTAACATGATCAAAGCATGAGTTTATAAGCATGTCTCTTCAGTGGAAGCATGTTCAGTGATGGTGTCCTGGTTGTAAAGAGACTTCAGAAATTAAAAGAAAAGTAAAGGTTGATTTAGGGAGGAATGTGAGCTGCAGTAGAGGACAATGCAACTTTTTCTCCCAACCTCAGCATGCGTGGTAACTCAGTCTTCTCATTCTGTGTTAGTATTCATGATCTGTGGTCAACTGTGTTCACTTTCCCTCTTTTGAAAATAGGACACAGTAATTACCTCTGTGTACTTTCTCCCATGCAGCCAAGGACTTTGACAGATGACTCCACCCTGTGCCTGAGGTTGTTAGGAGAATCTTATTTGTAATTGTTGCCTAACTGGTTATGAACTTCCATTGCCCTTCCCATGAAGTTTGGTATAGATTTGGACATATGCCTCAACTTGGGCTAATTATGAATGCTACTTTAAGATTTCTGTTTAAATATCTGAGCAAGTTGTTTTTGTTTTTTTTTTTTTTTTCTTGATTCAAACATGGATGACTCTGAGTTTAAAGTGCTAGGAATCATCTTACTACCATTTGGAGCTTAAAAATGATCCAGGATAAAGATACATAAAATTAAGAAATAGAAAAAGTTGTTTTTAACAACCTGGTTTGAGCTCAAGGTCAAGTAGCTCTGTCAGTCAGATCCCAGAGGAAGTAAAACTTACTCCAGATGATTTGGATGGAACTATTTTAATGGAACAATGATTTACGGAGAAGTAAGCAAAACTAAGGAAATAACTAGGAAGGATGAGGTTCTCAAAATCAAGGAAAAATGAAAGGCAATACCATTTTACAGTTGAAGGGACAAAGAGAAGAAGTATTATACCAGCTGGAGTAGTGAAGAAGTACCTTCTGAGGATATTAATAGTGGAGAGACAGAAATTTAGCATTGAAGGATAGAGTGAGTAGAAAAATGCTCTGTTTTTCTCAGCCAGTTCTCCAATTTCTAGATAATCCCTTTGTCTTCACTCAACTGGAAAAGAGCTAGCAAGAAAGTCAGCAAGGCAATTAAAAGAAATTAGCCTCCAGTGTCATCGAGAAAGTTGAGAAAGGTAGAAAATGCCTGGGAAGTGGGGCAAAAAGAGAATAATTGGTAAAGTCAAGTTGGTTATCATGTAATTTTTCACATAAAATGCTATGCATCCCCACTTTCCTTTTTAAAGCTATCAGAAATTGGTATTCTGTCTCTTGCAATTAAAAAATTCTAGCTAATACATCTTTTGGATCTTGAAAAATTGCACTAGCCTCTCCCACACAGAAATCTTTTATTGTACGGTATCTTGCTCTACAGAGGGTCAGAGTGATCTTGAAACATCCAGTAATGCAATTAGTAAGTGAAATGTATGTACACACTGTTCCAGTACTTTCTGCAGAGACCAGCTGGGAAGGAGATCACGAGTCAATGATTCTTCCATATCCATTAGACCAAAATAGTATACAATGAGTGGAGTAGTTGGAATATTTTCCTGTCTAGTTTAATGTGGATGGGTAAATATTCATATGATGGCGATTTCTTTTCACACAGAGCTCAGTGGGAACACTCCTTCAAATTAAATGAGTCCAGTGGGGCATTTAAAGTTGGAAAAAGAGATATGAATATTTCTGTGAGACAGATGAATGATTGCTTAAGCCTTAGGCTTCTGGATCCAAAAAAAGTTTCCCCTCTGATTATTAAAAAAAAAAAAATGGTACTATACTATACTATACTAAAAAATGGTACTATACTATAATATAGAGGTAGTGAAAAGGTAGAAGATTTATCCTACATTTTGACACCTGTAAGGGAGGTCACAAAGTCCATCTCTTTCCATGTATAAGGGAGAGCATATGAGCCAGAGAGGTGAAATAATTTCCTGTCACCCAGCTAGTTAGTGAACAGAGCTAGAGTTAGAGCCTGAATTTCTTAAATCTTGGCCTTAAGTATTTCATTCTACCATGTAATAGTATATAGTTTAGAATGCAAACAAGAGATGCACTTGACTTCAAGCTCCATAGCTTTGATTCTGAATTCATTAGCAAGTTACTTGCCTTCTCCCTGGTGAAATAAGTCTTTTATAGTACAGGATAGTGATTTGTGTTCAATCAGTGTCATACCTGGGAGATCAAGCCATGATTCTACTGATAAGCGTCTACTTCCCTGTTCACAGACTTTGTATGATATTGCCTAATCCAAGTGGCCCTTTCAATGATGACAGAATGATGTTCAACAGGATAATACTGCTGTTATCACAGTATTTGATTTCCCAAACCTCCTCCTCTTCAAATAAAAAACATATTAATATACTATTTCTCGATACTGTATGAATGCATCTGCACGTAAAGAGTTAACACACATGAAATTGACCTCATTTGCTTATTATTGAGTTCTTGCAGTTAAGGTAACTAGACTCTGAATTTTATGACAAACACTTAAAAACGTCTTTGTTTTGAGTTAATAAGCACACATTGATTTTTCTCTTTGATAATTAACTACCAACTACCCTGGGTAATCCAATCGAAAGGCTGGCAGTATGTTGGATCTCCCACTTTTAAGAAGAGCTTGCACAATGGCCTGGTTCAATCTTTTCCTTCTGTTTTACCCTAAGGAAGCAATAAGGTCTTGACTGCCTTTGCCATTTTTAGTGGTTTAGTCTTTCCTGATGTGACAGCAAGATTGGGCCAGAGGGTCAGGTTTGATTTACTCTGTAATGAGGCTTCAGGGACAGTTTTCTCTACTAATCTCTTGCTCCACTTACATAGCAGCAACTGTGGCTTGTAAATGTTGCCATTTTGTAAGTCCCTGAAAGACTTGCTGATGGTGTGAAATGTCAATGTCACTGTTATTTCTTTGAACTTGAGTTATTTTAAGTCTTGTACCTCAAGCCTTAAATGAAGTTCCCAAACCATAAATAAATGTAGTAATTGGCCCAAACCACAATGACACTGGCAAGTCTTTGATATATTGCTAAACAGTCATATGCTTCCCTTAGAATCAAAGACTTTAGGAGTTGGATGAGGCCTTAGAGGTCATTTTTTCCTACTCTTTATTCTGCCCTCAGGTTATATTGCAACTAGGGTATCAAAGGTCACACAGGCCTTTGATATTTAAAGAAAATTGGTTTGAACTAACTTGGCTCTCATTTTGTAAAAGGAATGCTCTCTCCAAAAGATTTTTGCAAATTTCCACATGCTTCTATACACGCATCACCTCTTTTCAGTGTGCCACCTAGCTCAGTTCCACTGATTTTTTACTCTCCTTACTGGCGTGTAGCCAGATATGGTATTCTGCTCTTTTCCCGTGATTTCTTCAAATATTACTTGAAAGGGTCATTAACAGCTATAAGTAACTTGGCAGAAGATCACGTATCACAACACAGCAAACAATTGAAAATCGAAAATAAGATTGCTCTACCTTAAAAATTCCTGGTAGCCGCAAAGTCACCAGGAACTTCTCCTCAGGGTTCCAGCTCAGTCTTTCATCCTCTTTCTAATGCCTCGGCTTTGTATTTGGCTATACGCCATCATAAAAGTCTTTTGCTTCTTTCAATGTAATGAAATCTTTTATAGTCCTATCTCTCAAAGTATATCCACAAGGGGCCTCATGTAATGATTAAATATACCCATTAAAGTGGGTTCCTAAATAGGTGTCATTCTTTCCCTGGGAGAAACTGCTCCTGACTACTTTTCTCCCTTCCAGTCCCTTCTCTTTTTTCTCCTCCCTTTCTTCCTCCTGCTCGCTACCTCTCTCCCCACCACCACCTTTTGACTCTCCTTAGTTCTCTCTTCCTCCTTTTCCAAGACTACTGGGGTATTAAAACTTGATTTGCTCATTTTCCTCTTTATGGTTTTATCAAGTGAGTATACAAATTTTCATAAGATTAAATATATTGCTCAAGGACATACATATTATTGCTAAAAATCATACAATGATAATATCTTAGGACCCAAGGTTTTTTTTTTTTTAAAGAACGTTTTTATTTCATGGAAAAAAAAAAAAAAAAAAGCGATTTCCCGCATCTTCTCTGCTCTTGTGCATGACAATCTCTCCCACTTTCCACATCCCCCACCAAAGTACAATATTTGCTGAAATTGATAGACCTGCATCAATCCATCATAAACTCCAGAGTGCATAGTTTGCATTAGGGTATATTCTGGGTGTTTGTATATTCTGTGTTTAGACAACACATAGTGACATGTATCCATGATGTAGTATCCTACAACTTTTCACTAATAAAAATTTGCTCTGCTCTGCTTACTCAACCACGTCCCTGATGCCTTCAAGCACTGCTCTTTCTGCCTTATCCATAGCTTCATTATTTTCAGAATGTTATGCAGTTGTAATCTTGCAGGTTGTAGACTTTTCAGATTGGCTTCTTTGACTTAGTAATGTGCATGGAAAGATACTATGTGTCTCTTCATAGGTTGATAGTTAACCTTTTTGAACACTGAAAGTATTCCATTAAATGAATGTACACATTTATTTGGTCATGGCCTTGCCTACAAGATTGTTTCCAAATTTTGGCAATTATAAATAAAACCACAGTCCATGGCTGTGTGCAGGTTTTGTGTCAACTCATATTTCAGCTCTGTTGGGTATATTACCAAGGAGGTTGCTTTCTTAATTGTATGTAAAAATATATTTAGCTTTGTAGGAGACTTTGAAACTATCTTCTGCTGTGACTTTGCCATTTCAATTCCTACCAGCAAGGAATGAGCATTCCTATTGCTTCTCATCCTTGATAGCAGTTAGTTTTGTAAATGTTTCAGACTTTGATAACTTTAATAGATCTATATCTACTTGCTATTTTTTAACTTAAAAAGGAAGTTTTAATGTTGGCCTGAATTCCATTTTTTTTTTTTCAGATAGATGTCTATATAGAAATTTTTATTTTCCTCTTTATAGAGTCAAGCTTGGTTAGATTTCTTCCCATTTGTATTTGTGGAGACTTTTCTTATTTAAATTTTATGAGCAATTATAAACTTGATTGGTTTCTACCTTCAATTAGTTCCTTTTATTTATGTGTCCTCTATGCAACTCTCCATCCTTTGGGAATCTTTTATTTTCTGTCTTGATCACTCTGTGTCACCTTCTAAACCAGAGCACCTGCTTACATGAAAGTGACAGAGACATTAAGGAAAACCTTAGTGTTAGAAATGCTAACACATGGTTGAATTTGTTCTTTTCAACTTCTGTGATTTTTATTTTTATTTTTTAAAAGATTTTGTTTATTTATGCATACAAAAGCTGGGGTATAGGTCAGAGGCCCCAGGGGGTGAGAGGATTCACCAGTGTCCTCTCAGTGGGGAGCAAAACAGGCAGATCAACTGAAATACACTGCTGCAAGGGGAGCAGCGGGAGAGGCAAAAGAGGTCAAGTGCACCATGTGGGTCCCCTCCCAGATCAGGGATTGAACTTGTGCTGCAGTAGATGCAGAAGCCCCACAGTGCGGCACTCAACCCCTTGCACCACCAGGGAGGCCCAATTTTTTATTATTTTGACAAAGGTTTTGCTTATTATTTATATGACTTTTTTTGGAGTATTGAGTAACCCGATAAAATAAAGATTCAATGTTTATTTTAAGTTTTGAGCTTAAACTCAAGATTTGAGGACGCTTCCTAAATCTTACTCTTAGGAAAGTTTCTCATGAAATACTTTTCCTATTGGTTTTATGTGCTTTTTTATTCAAATACTTATTAAATACACGATCACTAAAACAAACATATTGCAAAATTTTGAGAAAATAATTGATCTGATAACCTGCTATTTGGTGACAGTCTTATTGAAGTGAATATAGTGGTATACAAATATGTTAATAATAAGAAAAGAAAGTTAATAAGAAAGAAAAATACAATTTACACTTCAGGGAATCAAATTATTTTCTTTGTGAAATTAGGAAGGGATTTATTTAAAATTTTGCTATTTAATACTTCTAAAAATTGATTTATACTAATGTTTTTGTAATTTTGCTCTTAATCATGTGAATGAACTAAAGAAATAAATGGAAATATATGAAAAAAAGTAATTTAAAGTTGCCTTATGAAAAATAATGATAATTATTTTGAGAGAATGTTCAAAGAATGTTCTGAAGAAGTTCCATATACAATTTTTGTTAACATTTGGAGGGTAACTAAACTCATTATTCATTATTTACTTATATTTTATCACATCTTCAATATGCTTCCAATTACTCTAATTTAGTTGTTCATCACAACATGCATGTAAACTTTCACTGGGCCACAATCCAGATGAGTATCAAACTGATCTCCAAACAGGGAGGACGGGAGACTTATTGGTAGGTGGTGGTTTCAATAACCCAGAGAAATTATTTATGAGGCTTTGTCCTGGGTGGCCGAAAGGTGAGAGTGTTCTGTACAACTCCTCCAAATCTTGAAAATTTATATAGAGACTTTAACTGGATTTAATCACATTCACCATCCAGATGGTCTTAGCAACATATTTTCTCAGAAATATGTCCTTGGATGGATTCTGTGAAAGAAGGCAAAGAAAACATGCATTCCTGGGGGGATGTCAGCGTGTTAGTCAGGAGTCCTCAACTGGCAGGTTCCAGCTTCCAGGTCAACAGCAGACCACATTCTTTCGATTATCCTCTTTAACAAGTTCACATAATAATATGATAATTACTATCACTGTTATTATTCATTTCATACATAAGGAAAATAACATTTATGAAGACTGCTGGACTTATTAAAAGTAGTACAATGAAGTCTGCAATGTCTTTAATCGTAAAATTTCACGTATCATGTTGGATCATATCACATAACATACATATATCACATCATATTACACATCTCTTATAGAACTGGTTTAAAAACCCTGAGGAAATAAACTGACTCTCTATAAGGTTCTTAAACTACTCTTTTTCCTTCTGAACATGCTACAGTTTTACAAGATAAGTATCACCATTTATGTCTGTTTAGTAGTTTCTAAGTTTGGTAGGAGTAGGTTGGACAGATGCCAAATATACTTGCTGGGTAAGCAAACAGTCGCTAATGAGTGTGGTCTGACATAACGCAGAAAAGAATTGCGGATACGTCATGAAAATAGGAAGCGTACACGTTCACAGTTGTATTGCCAATGTCAGTGTCTGTCTAGCAAGTAGACACAGAAACATAGCATTTATTTTGTGATTTTGTGGAATGTTCATTCAGGACATGCACATCTAAATTGGATTTTCCAATTTTTCCCTTTATGTGTAAGTAACAAATCCTTCATCATGGGATTGATCCCAGAATGCTTATAGAGGACATCTATTTTTAGGGAAGAGGCTAGGAAATTTTCTTCCACAGATTTGAATGCCAGGGATATGGATGTTTTTCTCAGGGAGTGTAAGTTCCAGGATTGTAACCTGATCAGAGATGAAAAATTGTCACAGAGTCTCTGAATAAACTACCATGATTTTCAACGACAGAGGAAAATTTGAGACAGAACGATAGATCAATATTCATTATGATTACTGGCAAGTATTTCCACTGCTTCTGAGTCTAGGAATACATTGAATATCTTTTGGAAATGAGAATGACTTTTGGGAGTATCTATAGTAGAGTGAATTAGATAGGATATAGTTCATGGCCTAGATCTGAGAGAATAAAAAAATCCAGTTTAAAGTTGGTGGCACAATAAAATGTGAACAAAGACCTGGGTAGTGGGGAAATTCATCTCCTGTGAAGGGTGTCATGTCCAACGGCATATCAATTTTTAGAACGTGTGACTTCATGATCACCGATGATGTTCTTCTTCTTTCAAATGTCTTGTAAAATTAGGATAAATAAAATCTTTCAGAAGGAGAAAGACAAGTACCAGATTATTTCATTTATACGTGGGATAGAGAAAATGAAAATAAAGGAAAAGGCAAAGCAAAACTAAGCAGTCGCTAGAAATCTGACTATATTATAGAAGAGAAGATATATGAGGGGAAGGGTGGGGATGGCAAGCAAAATGGGGAAGGGGCTCATTTGACTCTGGTGGAGGATTATAGGTGCTTTGGTGGTGGATGTGGTGTGCTGACATACATTTGAAAAGGCGTGAACCTATCCTTCTGAATCATACACAGTGCTATAAACCAAGGTTGTGTCAATAACAAATAATACAATAAAAAGACACCAAAAGTGATTTTAATATTAAGAACTAATCTGAAGAGAGAACATAAAGTGTCTTTAAAACTTTTGATAAAATAGTCAATTTATATTTGTCATTAGAAAAAAAAAATCAGTCATCTGTGAGGTCATGTAATTTTCTCCAGGGAATGAGGCATTGTGTAGGAGAACATTTTTATAAAGGATCGTGTATACATAGCAAAGTGCACAGGCTGAGTCTCTATGTATTTGCTGCAAACTTGAAGGCATCCAGAGAGCAGTGCCAGGTAAAGAAGCAGCGTATTTCCAGAAGCCACAAAGTGCTTCCTTTCAGGAAGTACCCTCCCAAGATTTAGTGGTAACTTGCTCCAATATGACGAGTTTAATTGCTCATGAACAAAATATAAATGGAGTCCTATAGCATTTTGTTTTCATCTGATACTTTCACTCAGTATTATTTTTTATATTTGAAGTTTATTCATAATCATCCCTTGATGGTCTCCCTTCCCTCCCCTGTCCTACCCTTCCCTCCCCTCCCTTCCCTTCCATTTCTTTCTATTTATTTAACTTTTTCTTACAATGTTTGCTTTCTTTTCTAGGTGTAGTCCCTATAGAATTTCCACCACCAAGTCACCCATGCACTGTGCACCATCACCATAGTTCCTTGTGCTTTTCCCACCCTCATTTCGATTCCTTTCCCACCCCCCTGCAGAATATCTCTGATTTGTAATTGTTTATTTTTGTTTTGTTTTGTTTTGTTGTTGATGTTATTGTTATTTTCCCCTTGATCCCCTATAGTCCTCCTATAAATGAGACCATCTGGTATATTTTTTCCTTCTAACTTACTTCACAGAGCATAATCCCTTCAAGTTCCATCCATGTTTCTGTGAATGACATTAGTTTATCTTTTTTGATTGCTGAATACTATTCCATTTTATATAGGTACCACATCTTTTTGATTCAGTCATCTATTTTTTTGGTATTTGGGTTGATTCCAAGTCTTATCTACTATAAATAGTGCTGCAGTAAATATAGGGGTGCATGTATTCTTTTGATATAATATTTTTGTGTACTTTGGGTAGAGCCCTAGGAGTGGGATTGCAGGTTATATGGTTCCATTTTTAGTAGACTCTGAGGACCCTCCATTTAGCTTTCCATAGAGGTTGGACCAGTTTACATTCCCACCAGCAGTGTAGGAGAGTTCCTTTTTACCACATCCTCACCAACATTTGTAGTTGCTAGTTTGGTATGTGCCATTCTTACTGGTGTCAGGTGGTATATCATGATGGTTTTAATTTGTATTTCCCTGATTATTAAGGATGTTGAACATTATTTCATATGACTGCTGGCTATTTGCATTTCCTCTTTGGAGAAGTGTCTTTTAATTTTTTCTGCTCATTTTTTGATTGGAATGTTTATTTTGTTTATGTTGAGTCCCTTGATGATATTCTTTTTAAGGATGTTGCTCATGAGGCGTTAATGAGGAAATGGTAGTTATTTAGTTATTTCAAAATGTAGTTATTGGAAACCAAGTGTGTTAGTCCAAAGAAACATACTTCATTCGATAAGACAGAGAATTATAAATTTTAAAAATCTAATAAGTAATTTCAAAATATGCAAATGGTATGAAAACTGTGAATAGAGGGAAAAATTAAAAAGTGGATCCTTATTGAAATATTATCTTAAAGCTTGAAAGCATTTATCTCAGGCAATACTTGTATAAATAGCTTCAGGTTTTTCAGGGGTTGGAGACATATCTTTTTTATATATTTACTTTTTTAGTGCCTGGCAGATTAAGAGCTGATTATGTCCCATGTGTCATTGCACTGAGCAATAAAGTCTTTAGTGTTGACCATTGCATCAAGTCAGGGACTTGACAAACTCTCTGACTGATTTATAAAAAACTTGAAGAAATATTACATGATAAGTTATTCTCATTTGAATTGATTTGTTTTATGTTAACCATAAATTTGTTGTTTTAAGAAGCGGATTTAAATTATTCTTTTGTCTCTAAACAAATTTCTTTCCATTCCTCAACTCCCTCTAAAGTTTCCCTTCACATTCACATTTTCCCCATTTTTGTTATGAAAATGTTTTTTTTGACTAAAGAATTTAACAGTAGTAATAATTCAAGAAGTTATGCAGGCATTCTCATATAGCAGCAGATCTGTATATTAGCACTTCCAGATTTAATTTATATTTGACTCCTATCCACCCTTAAATCTGATTTTATGTTTTATTTTTATATTTGAAAATAATTTTATGTTTAAGGGTCGCTGATAGGTTTTATGCAACAAGGCCATGAATTTGTATGTATAAAACATATATTTTATATATGTGTATTATATTTACACAGACTTGATCCAATGGTCAACACTAACCAGTGTAATAACACATGGAACATAATTGTCTCTTCATCTGCCAGGCACTGAAAAGTAAATATACAAAAGAGATATGTCTCCAGTCTCTATGAAACCTAAACACCTATCACAATTATCCTTAATTTGCATAGTATTTTAATGTCCAAATGTCATGACCAACCAGTGATACTTATTAGTTAAACTTTGCATTTCTCTTTGTATTAACTCTGTGAGGAATCTGGAAACATTACTATTTTTTTTAATAGTGAAAAAGTGTGAAGGATAGTTTGTCCAATGTTATATGGTTAGTTGATGCCAGATCTGTTATTTGAATTGGGATCTTTTAAATCAAATATATTGCCAATTTCAGTACTTAAAGAACAAATTAATGCAGCTTTGTTATCTCTGTCTTTCCTTCATTCAGAGCATGGCACACCCAGAGAAAGAGTGAGAGTGCAAAGAACATTGAGAGAAAAGGAGAGAGGAAATAAGTATTTCCAAATTTTAATTTCATCTAAATTTCACTTTTCCTAAACTGTGTTCGAGGGTTTTTTTGAATGGTAGTAAAATTATAACATAAAAGTAGATTTAATGAAAATCAAATTTTGAATGGCTTTTTTCA
Source organism: Galemys pyrenaicus (assembly GCA_019455555.1). Classification (NCBI taxonomy): domain Eukaryota; kingdom Metazoa; phylum Chordata; class Mammalia; order Eulipotyphla; family Talpidae; genus Galemys; species Galemys pyrenaicus. The sequence goes on along the minus strand of JAGFMF010012095.1, from coordinate 1,509,214 downwards.
TAAAGGAAGAATAGAAAAATAAAATGAAGATAAAAGCTTTGTATTTTTAGAAATTAGCTCAAATACAGATAAAATATATTGTAGTAACTACTCACCGAACTAAGAAGTAGGGAGATTAGGTTCCTAGTCCAGAGTTATTTCTTCACTAGCTATATGAGCATGAGTTGGGGTGATTTTTGCCTCCTTTAGATCCACTATTCTGTAGTATAAGATTAAGTGTCTGGAGATGAATCTTGTGGTCTTATATACCAATAAGAGTCTAAGCAATTAATCACTGAATTCAAGGTTCAGTTAACTGAAGCTGAAGGCCAAGTTGTCCATTTGTATAGATAAAGTTTTATTAGAACACAGTTATGCCCATTTATTAGAATACTGTCTGGACTTTCAAGGTGTTGCATAGTTGCAACAAAGTTCGTATAGTATGCAACACCTAAATATTTATTATCTGTACCTTTACAGAAAAGATTTTCTAACTCCTGGCTTTCTGAATGGGAAGTAAACCTCTGAAAATTATCCCCAGAGCCCTAATTCTGAATTTGCCTGCATGACCATGCATTTATCTGCATGACTAATTTGCCTGTTGCTGAGAAGCACTAACTGCCTTTAGTGCTTCTCACCAAAGTCTCCTGAGAATGTGCAGTGACACTAAGTGGTAGGGAGAAACAATAAAAGGCGCTCTCAGGGGGAAGTGATGCTTCATCCAGAAAAATGGATTACAAAATGTGGAAAGTATTTGTATTGTCATCTAAAGAAGATATTTTATATAAAGAGATTTGATGATTATTAGTATTTTTGAAAAAAAAAAAAACACATTCTGATCCTTCTAGAAACATGGTAGGATTGCATGTCCTATGGTAAAATATCATTTTGCCACATAATGCAACTTAATTTTGGGTGCGATATATCATGAGGTTTATAATACCATACATTAGGTTGGAAGTATGGAAGAAAAGAGAAGTCTTAAAAGTCTTTCTTTGCACTTGCCCAGTAAGATATAAAACAAAGTTATATGTTTTACTTCCCTTTCAGTCCCACTTCTTATTTATTTTTGAAGATTCTGTGCTATTTTTGTCTTTTTGGAATTTCATGGAGTTTCGCTTGAAAAAAAAAGATTATAAAGTAGTAAAATGCTTTATCCTTTTACATACGTATTTTTTTCCACCACTCTTATATGACTATCATGTAGATAGTCTTTCAGCATATCATTCAGAAATCAAGTGTGACACAAATCTATTTGTCACAGTTTTGATGTCACATCAGAATAATAAAAGCCCCATCATGAAGTCATAAATTCATGACCTAGATTATTACCATTTCATTTTCCATGAAGTTTCACTTATTTACTGCACCACAACCAAATAGAAGTCACTGAATATTTGGTCAATATCAGTTCTTTGAATATATTCTTCTTTTTATACATCCTTAAAATGTAGTGTCATCAAGTACTGGACAAGAACTCATGCTAAAGACAGGTAATTGATGGTGTGCTAATGCACCTCCCAGTAAGCTCAGCTAATTAAAATAACATGACTATTTCTCTAACTCTATTATGTGTTTCTTTCAAATTAACCCTTTTTCAAGAAGACTAAGATAGATATTTTCAAGGAGACTAAGAAAGATACTTCAAAGATATTTTCATACGATCTGTTGTGCTCTATGGGCCCTGTAAAGCAATTCAGTGAAAATTTAGTGGAAAAAAAAAGTAATATAGCTTATTTTCTTTCTAAAAGATTGCCAGGTGAACTATCTCTTATTCCACATGTTCTTCTTCAATGTGATTTTGACATCTTTCCTCAAGACCACTACGTTGTGAGGAAGCCCAGGTCATATGGGGATGCTTCTGTCACCCACCCATTAGAGGTGCCAGCCCAAGCCTGGCATCCATTGTCAGGCATGTGAGGAAAATCCCAATGAGTAACATGGTCTCCCAGAAGTTGAGTCAAGTTTCTGTCCGGGAAGAGACTTTTCCTATGAGGTATTTTCAGATTCCTGACAGAATTGACAATTGTGATACAATGATTGTTTTCCTTCAGAACTTTGAGCCAGTTGCTGCACAAAAGTGATTAGAATCAGTGCCTTAGTAATAGAGAAATTTCTAATTTTAAAGCAAGTTAAAATACTTGCTGACCCTATCATTTTTTATTTTTTTCCATTCTCATTCTTTCAGGCAGGCACGTTAGCCTCAATTCTGGTGAAAGCAATCTGAAAATCTTAGTGGCTTACTACAACAACATTTTACTTTCTTTTATTCAAAGTCCAAGGAGCTTTGGGAAGCTCTCAGGAACATTCCAGGCTGCTCTCATCTTATGGGACCCACATGAGAACGTGCGATTGCACAGTGGCTCTGATTGGAGAGGAGACTGGAGAACTGAGCGATGGTCCCGGTATCTGGGACTATTTGGCTCACAGTTCATTGGTCTTGTTAACTCACAAAGTCACACTTTCCTTCAAAAAAATTGGAAATCTGTGTGCCAAAAGGAAAAGAATATGAATGAGAAGACTGTGAGTGCTATTTATCTGTCACAGTAAGCTTCACTTTTCCTCCTCGTCTTTCTTTTCTTCTGTCCCTCTCATCCCCCTTCAGAATTACTTCTTCCTATATTTTCATAGTCTTCCTCTTTCCTCCTTATTCTGCTCTTTCCAATTTCTCTCATTTCTTTGTTCAGATGCTATAGATATTATCACTGCTCTCTGTGTCTTCCTGATGTGGAGGTTGGCTTCCTCACGTTCAGCAATGGAGAGGGACTGAGGTTGCTACTGCCTTGCAGCCCCATCCAGGTTATAGCTGAAGTCACTCACTACTAGTCTCTAAATTCACACACCAGGACAAAGCAGCAGAGCAACTTCAACCCTCCCCCCCTTTTTTTATTATATTTAATTGTATTTGACATTGTTGGTATACCCCAGGGGGTTCCCACCACCATTTTCACCCATGCACCGTTGTCACCTCAGTCCCTTGTGCTCTTTACGCCTCATCACCATCTTTGCCCTCCCCTCCCTCCGCCCACCCCACCATGATCCCTTGGGTTTATCTTTGATCTTTTGATTTTGTTGAGTTTTTATTTGATTGTTTGGTTGTTTTTGGTTATGATTGCCCATTTCCTTTAGCTTTCTCTTGTTTTTGTTTGTTTCTTTATTCGTTTGCTTTGTTTTCTTTTTATTTTTTGTTGTGATTGTTGTTTTTTTTTTTTTTCACATTCCTCCCAAAAGTGAGGCCATATGATATTTTTCTCTTGCCTTCTGACTTGTTTCACTGAGTATAATTCTTTCTAGCTCCATCCATGTTTCTATAAATGTCCCTAGTATTTTTTATTTTTGATTGCTGAATAGTATTCCATTGTGTATATGTACCACATCTTCTTGATCCAGTCCTCTACTTTTGGGCATTGGGCTGTTTCCAGGTCTTACCAACTGTAAATAGTTCTGCAATAAACATGGGGTACAGGTACTCTTTTGGATCAGTGTTTTTGTGTCCTTTAGGTAGACTCCTAGGAATGGGATTGCTGGGTCATATGGTAGTTTGCTTGAAACTTGGGCTAACAGTGTAGTTAGCAACTTTCTTCCTGTCACCAAGCTGTTATTTATACACACATTATTAATTCTGATCATTAAAAATATGACTAACAATCTTAGCCACAATATTAAAAAAAAAATGCAGCTTTAACTGTGCCAAATAGCTTGAACACAGACACTGCAATTGTGGCAGTGAAGTCTGGAAGAATCTTCTTTACCCCTGAAGTCAGCAGTTGACTGGCTAATGACCAGTAATGAACAAAGATAATCAGTGCATGCTTGATTTTCTAAATGGACTTTTTTTATTTGTTATCTGTGGAAACTGGGAAAAACCCTGAAGTTTGGGTTTTACAAACTTTTTGTGAAAATTTTTGAGTTAAAATGTATTTACAACAGAAAGATTACTGAATTTCCAAGTGGATTCAACAATTCTTCAAGACTATCACTTTAAAAAGAGATTATTTTCCCAGTACTTAATTCAGTTAATTTTTTAAAAAACTTTAAGCAAATTGGAAATTTCTTCAGCTTTCAATTTTTTTTCACTAAAAGTTTACATTTTTTGGCATGTTCTATGGAGAAGAAAATGCTAGTCTTAGTATAGCACCATGAAATGGATGTAGAGAAAAAGGTTGTAATAATGACAATCAAGTTCTGATTAGCCATGCGTTTTTCAAGCACTTTGAGGTCTAGATTTTGCAGTCTGGAAGACATATACTTTACTAATTTCTCCTATTCATTTGTGTTAATAAACATGTTCTAACAGTTGTTTTTAAAATAGGAAATATTAGATATTTCATTATAGTAGATACTTATTTTGGATCATTTCATTGATAGCACATGAATATAGTATATGAATATTATAAAGCTTATACTAAGGTAACTTTTTTTTTTAAAGAGTTATCTACTTATGCATACAAGAGCTGGGGCACAGGCCAGAGTCAGGGGAGATGAGAGGATCCACCAGACAGAGTGGGGAGCAGAACAGGCAGACCAATTAAAACATACTGCCAAGGGCAGCAGTGGGCTGAGGCAGGAGAGGCAGGAGAGGTCTGCTACACCATGTGGGTCCCCTCCCTGGCCAGTGGCAGGGATCAAACTCATGCTTCAGTGGCTGCAGTTTGCTTCATATTGCATTGCTCAACCCACTGCGCCACCAGGGAGGCCCTACTAAGGTAACTGTTATTGCTAGTTATTTACAAATATTTTTATGACACAAAGATATTTCTAGCTTTTCCTCTATGTGTGCTGACAGTGTCAAATTTTATAAGTACTTCCCTCTGCCACTTGAAGTTACTTGCATTTATATACATAAAACTATTATTTTGTTATTAAAATGTGCTTTAGACTGTAATATAGAAACTGACTTTTCAATAACAGGAAGCTTCAGATTTCTCAAGGCTGACAATCAAACTATGGGTGGTAGCATTTTCCTTTTTCAGCCCATCCTCTTAGTGTCTTTTGTTTGTGAAAAACATAAGCTTTTAGGAGAAATGATGTTTCCTTGGTCACTCCCTTTAAATGCTTCAAAAATAGTCTTCTTCAAAAGTTTGTAAAGATGCTACACATAATTACTAGAATCAACCATAATGCCCACCAATAGAGGGGTGCTAAAGTCAAGTGTAGTATAGCCACAAAATAAAATATTAACAATGACTCCTTTACAGTTACTATTTTATAAATCAAAACCAATTGAAAATCAGCAATTTCATGACTCACCAAATATTATAGAGCAATTTAAAAGATTGATCCACATATATTTATAAAGAAAGTTGTCTCTAAGATGTTTAATTAAATATTAAAGCACATTATGGAAGAATATGCACTCTGGTTCCATTCACCTTTATATACAAATAAATATGCTTTAACTGCAGGGAAAATTCTGGAATGAGGCAGATTCTTTAAAGATTAGGAAAATGGAGATCCTGGTTTTCCTATTTACATAGTCTTCTGTTTGATTCCTCAGTGTAAGTACAAATAAATGGCATGAGAAAGATAGATACACACACACACACACACATATATATATAATTGAAATATGACCAGATACTCTTTCCTCGGTGCTACTCTTAAGTGTGGTCATGGATCACATCAGTTTGTAAAATTTACTAGTCTGTAATTAGAAAGTTACAGGAATTAAAAGAAGCATTTAGATACTTTTATAGCAAATTGTCAAGCAATTTTATTTTTACTGAATCTAAAACTGAAAATCTGGAGCTTACATTTTGTATGTCCTTTTTCATTTTATTTAACAGTTGACAGACATTGCATTTTACAAAATAACCTATCCTTGAATGATTGGGGGGAAAAAAAGAAAAGTGGTCATTCACCACAACTAGCTTAAGAAGCCTGGGTTTATCTTTATTTTTCCATAATCCAGGATAGATTGTGGCACAAAAGTCATCGAATAAATGTAAGTGGATAAATAAATATGTGTAGCTGACACATTTGAAAGGCTCTAAGGTAATAGAACAACAGGATTTGGTTCTGGTGCTGCACTGACTGATGCTCTGGTAGGGAGAGCATCGCAGAGTACTTCCAGGTGTTGCAGTAGCTGCTGATGCCTTTTCTATGTGGGAAGACTGTTAGCTATTTGGGTCAGAAGCTCAGGAGGCAGTCTGAACTGACTGTCAATTTCAAAGGTGTAGTTATTAGCATAAATGAGATCACCTTGGATGATGATTAGGAAAAGAAGACTATGGACAAGCCTTTGAGGGCCTACCATAGTCTAGCACATGGTAGTTATTTAGTAACTCTTTGTCAACTAAAAAGGTAGATAGATAGGAATATACATCTATTTCATCTGAAGCTCAACTTTTCCTGACCCTTTTCTGCTCGTAAACTACACAAAATTCTAAGCAGACACTGCTTGGGACAGGACAGGAAGTGAGGGGAAAAAAAAGACAAAATATGACAGAAAGACAGAGGAGTCCAGTTGTGTTGAATGCTATTCAAGGATAAGTTAGATGGCAAGAGAAACATGTCTACTGAATTTATCCACAAGATCATTGGTGACTCTAGCCAATATTTTTTTTGTAGGGATTGGTAGAGGTAAGAGCTGTTTGAGGTTGAAAAGTATAAACATGTAGACAATATGCACTTCCTGTATCAAGAAACTTAGCTATAAAGAGAATCCAGAAAGCTCAGCACTGCTAACCTCACTTGTATTATCTATGTTGTGCATATGGAAAACAGAGACTAACTTATCCCCTAGGACACCAAATAATAAACATCTTAATTTGACTTGAGCCTTTATTATTTAATGAATAATAGTAATAAAAATAATACAAGTGAAAAATATGTGATTTATTAAATGATCATCATTCAATAGGTATTATATCTAAGTAGCTATTACGTATTTCTTCATAGAGTGCTTATAACAAGATTATAGTAAAGGTTTCATATTCATTTAACAGATGAGAAAAATCTACATTTAAGAGGATTAAATGATTCATCCAGGGTCATTGAGTATTAAATAGTGGAATCTCAATGTGAACCCAGGATTTTCTCATGTTTTAGCTCATGTTCTAAATTGATGTTTCTGTCTTAATCTTCTAAATATAAGGGGAGAAATAAATACATTATTAGAAAGGTGTATCTACCTTCAGGGGTTTATATATGTGTGTATGTGTGTGTGTGTGTGTGTGTATCAATTATTAGCTAAAGACAGGAAACCAAAGTCAAAAGAAGCTTTAACTTTCTAGTTAATTTTAGAAAATTGGCTGCCTTTCCTGGGACAAGGCAGGTTTCCACAGAGTAGACCTGAATTACATCATCATAAAATTAGGGTTTTAGTCTTAATAGCCCTGCATATCCTTTTCCATTCTGAGTCATCTGTCATTTTGAGGTTATATTTCTTATTTCCATTTTATTTTTTAAGATTTATTTATGCATACAAGAACTGGGGTACAGGCTGGAGGTGCAGGGGGTGAGAGAATTCACCAGAGACAAAGTGGGGAACAGAACAGGCAGATCTACCGAAATACACTGCTGAGAGGAGCAGTGGGCAAGATAAGAGAGGTCTGCTGTGCCATGTGAGTCAGCTCCCTAGCAGAGGATTGAACTCATGCTGCAGTGGCTGGCAATATCTTGATAGTGCTGAGACTTTAATGCTGTGCCACCCAGGGAGACCCTGGAATAGAGTCTTTTTCCATGTCTTCAGTAACTATTAATGGACCTCTAGACTCACCTCCCATTAGTGGTCTTCCATGACCACTTTATCAATAGACACTTCCACACCCAGTCCAGTTCTGAAAGCTTCATAGTGCTGTAACTTAACCCCTTGTGCCACCCTTATATCCACTTTAATGCATTAATACAGGGAAAGGATCTGAAGTGTGCTATTAGATAGAAATTTGTTTACATTTATGTACTCAGAATTTATCAATTTAATGGGAGAATGAAATACAATTCTGATATTGTTTACTAACATCACAAAGAATAGTTGTTCTAAGGTCAGATGATAAAAATCTAGTTGTTGTTATTGGTATTTTCATCATTATTATTAATAATACATATTGAAACCAGCTACTTGAGGAATAAAACTTAAGTTGGTACAACTTGATGGAGAGCAAGCTCGGGAAATCCTTCAAAAGGAAAACTTGCATTAGGGGAGATTATGGTGCATTGGGAGAGTATAACAAATGCCCATCTCCCCTCCAACAGCCTTTTGTGTACTCAGCATTTGAAATTTCAGATATTTAAGGTTTTTTTATATCAATCTTGGTGAGAGATACTGTTTCAAAACCACTGTGGCTTGTTTTCTGGAAATTTTCAGCAGCTAGGACTTAAGAATATATTTTGCTTTTGTCAGTTTGATGCTTGGGAGAACTTTATTGCTGGAATGAGTGACAGAAATGAACAGGGGATTTTCTACTTCACAAAGTGGATTGAACATTAATGTTTACAGTCTAAACTTTGATAAAAGCATTAAGACATCATTCACAAGGACAAAAAAAAAAGAAGTGAGGCCATGAATAGCTCATGATTAATAACTGACTTAGGTCATCTAACAGTGAAACCTTAACCTAAATCATTATGGGGATATTCCAAAGGAAGGGAATTTCCAGCTGAGAATCATAAAATGCATCTCGAATTACAAAAGGAAAATACCTCTGGAAATAGGCTTGGTTTATGACTGAAACCATAGATGGATGGACATTTTTATGATGGTTATTGAGATACATGTCTTTTTTTACCCCATCCAAAAAGAAAACTAGAGAATGATTCCTTGGTGAGCATGAGCCAGAGTGATACATACCTTGGTGGCATCAGGTACTACTGTGAGTTGGGCCATCACAAATAAATTATGTGGTTAAGAGAAGAATGAGATTACTATAATCTTATGATTTCCCCTCTCCCCAAGCTTCCAAAATTCTGTGATGAGATATAAATATTTCAAGAAGGATAGATGTTTCTTCTCTGAGTAAACTAACTAAAAAGAAAATGCAGTTGACCCTTGAGCAACTATGTGGGTTTGAACTACATGGATCCACTTATACATATTTTCTTCCATCAATAATTGGAATAATATTGAGATCTGAGATAATCTGAAAAAAACTCACATATAAATCCCATAGCCTAGAACTATCAAAAAACTAAGGAAAGTTAGATATCTCATGAATCTATAAAATGTATGTAGATAACAGTCTATTGTATAATTTATTACCATAAAATATACACAGATCTATTACAGAATTTTAAAATTTATTACAACGTGCACACTTACAGACCTTATGTGGTGCTATTTGCAGTTGCTACAAATGTAAATAAATTAAGGATGCAGATTTAATCATAAATACATAAAATTAGCTGTACTGCATATAGTACTACTGCAAAAATTTCTAACTACCTTCTCTTGCTATTGTGGTGAACTCCGGTGTTTCAGGTATCTGCTTAAAAGTCATGTAGTTCTAATCTCTATGTGAGCAGTTTGTCTCTCTGGGGGTTGGGACTGGAAGAAGAAGGGGGCTGCCTACATTGTAAATCCCACATTGTTCAAGGGTCAGCTGTACCTGTAGGAAGATACAGGTGTCCTTTCTATGAAACCACTGAAAAGGATGACCTATCCTATTGAGAAGTTCACTGTTTGACAAGAGAAGGCTACACATAAACATTAATAATCAACTTTTTCTGTTTCAATCTTAGATAGAAGTGACATGCTAAAGATTACCAATGTGGAAAAAAAGTTAGAGCTCATAACAAAGATACCTGTAAAAGATTGTATGGATGGAGCTCTTAAAATGGGTCTGGCAATTGACAGTACTTCTTTTCCAAATTACTCTTCTTGTGAAGAACTTTATGTAAACAAATAGGCCAGGTAACACTCAGAATCTTTCACTAGCCCTTTAGAGAGTGTTCAATAGGATTGTGAATTAATGAAAACTATACTTGAGTTCAGCAATATGGACTTCCTTTTACAAGGCCGATTTCTGTCCTGCTACTCTTACACTTTGCAAGCACTAGCAACTAAACTTTCCCCATTAAATTATATTAATTCATGGATGAAAGAAGTGATGCAGAAATAGGTCGATTGTGGCAAATCCCCATTTAATATGAAGAAACAGTAATTTACCTTAACTTGAAAATTATCTGAGTTAGTATTTGCTTCTGGTTCATCATTTTTTTTGCCTGAAATAGCACCTGAAATTTGTGAACTCACTTTTCAGGGGAAGGATGAAGCAATATATAGGTACAGGAATCACTGGTCTTTCTATATCCTTAGCACCTAAGGAGAGAGATATGCAAAATGGTACAATAGCAATGGAGACATGGCAGCTTTAGTTTGGCAGTAAGGCCCTATAACTATGGGATGCTCTAGCATCCCAGATATGTAGGATGCAGGTTAGTACATTACATGGATCTAGGAAACTAAGAGATTAAACAAAATCATTCTGATCTTAATTATCCTGAATCACCTACTATTAACATTTTATATCTTAGACTTTATGACTTGGTTCTATAAGCACAGACATCTTAATGTTCAATGTAGGGATGCTTCTGTTCAGAGAACCCAGCATAGATTCAGAACACATAAATCAATTAATTTGCTGTTAGGTATTCTAATTGACCATGTCCAATTTCTCTTGTCAGTGGCTAAACACCGAGCACAGGAAATTAAGAAGTATGTTGGCTTATCTATCCTGTCAAGGAAAAGTGATCAAGGACATGAAGTAGAATGGAAAAAATCGAGATGATCCTTTTGATGTTAGCTCATATTACTCCATTCAATATTAAAAGTTAATATAAAAATTGGAAGCTTCCACTTAGATTTAGATTACTCAAAAATGAAGTTGTGGTCCATCAGTAAAAATCTACATGACTTCATTGTAGTCTAAAATGTAGCATTTGCAAAAGGTGACCTGAATTTTCTCTACAGGGTTATGTGACTCTGGCATATGTGACTTTGCACATAAACAGGGCAAGTGAGCACTATCCATCTGTGGAATACATATATTCAGGGAAAATAGCTCTGTTGGGAAGCCTTGGCCATTCTTCCTTCTTGAAAGCAATAATAGGGTCATTTCTCACCTGCCCACATGACATGGTGTACTTCAGAAGAAGGAGTCAGACTTTCACACCAGAGACATTCTCTTACCCTTTCTTTTATGTAACTTGTCAAAAGACTAAGGTGAAGTGAAAAATAGACCAACCAACAAAAGGGTGAAAAATGAGCTTGGGGACTATGAGTTTCAATTGACTCTGATGACATCTGGGAGACATTTTCATTATGTGATGGTTGAATGGGGAAAAGTGAGCACCTGTTTCTTTTGGGAACAACATGACTTGGAATATTTTTTTTTTCCTTTATATTCCCAACCTAATGATCCAAGTCTCTTCAGTACTGGGTACTGCCTTTGAGAACCTGAGTAATTATTAGCATCCAGTGAAACAGATCAAGAGAAGTTCATTTCTTATGTAGATACTTTCTGCTGGGGGATGTACTTAGAAGGAATGAGTTGCAATATTCTACTCAAAGTATCCTTGTTTTGTTGAGCAAAAACCTAGTGGCAAGTCAACCTATACCTTGTACTGGGTGCCACCAAGAAATAAAATCTTTCTACATTGCCAATTCATTCAAATAGCCTTCCAGGGCCTCCCTGATGGCGCAGTGAGTTAAGCAATGCACTATGAAGCAAACCGCAGCCACTGCAGCACCAGTTGGATCCCTGCCTCCAGCCAGGGAAGGGACCCACATGGCATAGCAGACCTCTCCTGCCTCTCCCGCTGCTCCCCTCAGCAGTGTGTTTCAGTCAGTCTGCCTGTTCTGCTCCCCACTCTGTCTCTGGTGAATCCTCTCACCTTCTTGACTCTGGCCTGTACCCCAGTTCTTGTATGCATAAAAAATAAATCTTTAAAAAACAAAAACAAATAGCCTTCCATTAGTCCATGCATCCCTCCAGCCAGCCAGGCAGTCAGCCAGTCAATCCACCACCACAATGAAATTCACTTACATTAATATACTAATACCTCCAGAATTACATAAATTTTTGTGGAAAATATAAGAACCATACATCAAATAAAAACCTGAGTTGTAAAAGAAAATAGATTCATTTACTCCAACATTATCTTTGAGAAGGTGGGAAGTGAAGGTTGCAAGTAACAAGAAGTGAATTTTTCCAAGGCAGAGATGCAAATAATTTTGTGGCCATTTTGGCCAAGCCTCAAAGAAAGTTAGTATTAGAGCCAAGGTTAATAGCCAGGTCACCTAACCCATAGAAATGGTAACTGATCTTTTTGAAATTATAATCCAATTGAGGGAGAAGAACCAAAAATAAGTGAGAGAAATACAATGAAGTCATATTATGTACACATACATGTATCACTTGTTTTGAATTATCTCATGTATGCTGGGATATATACACACATGTAAACTATATGTATACATAAGTGTGTAAACACACATGTATATATGCATATGTATGTTAAAATTAATGAGAAATGGGTATTTTTTTTAGTTTTTTTGAATAGTCAAGCAATTTCATAAAGAGACATAAATATGGAAATGTGTACTTTTAACCATGATCACAAGTAGGATTTTTTAAATTGGGAGGTAAAGGGGACAATGTGAGATGGAGGGCCGTAGACAGAATGAGTGTGGTGTTGTGTTGGTGGACCTATCCAGGAGTGAGGAGTAGGATGTCTGAATCTTTCTTGCAGCATCTAAAGGCAAGAACTAGCAGCCATGATAAAGGTATATGCATTCTCTAATGACACAGTTTAGTTTTCATCCTTGGGTAAGTTACTATTGTTTTGTCTAGATATTTTCTTTTGGTTTGAATCTTCCTTCTTTTGCCCAATTGTGTAACTCTTGGTTTTCTGAGTTGCAGGAAATCAAGACATCCTTACACAAATTCCCACTTGGAGATCTTTCTTGGAGAGCCTGGTATTGGCTCAGAGCAGGGTAGGAGGAATCTTAACTCTAAAAAGGGAACGCAGACTCTGTTATTCATGCTGTAGTGTCCAGTTTCCTGCAGTGCAATTGGCTTGTTCTTTCCCATTCAGCTTTCTTCAATATGTATTGGCAAAACTTAACAGCTTTTACCCTTGTTGATCTGCATGGCAGACCTCTGCTAATTCCTAAACTGAAAATTAAATGCTTGAGGCTGAACAGAGATCAGATTGAAAACTTCACACTTCACAGAGACCGGCTCAGCAGGAGCAGTCAGACTCTTTAAGCCATCTTGAAGGGGTGGGAACAGGCGTTGTTGTCTGGAAACCCATTAAAACAGGAGTTAGAAGAGCTGTAATTTGATATTAAAGCTAATTTCCTACAGGCTGAGAGGTGCCTTGGACACAATAAATAATAACAATAATATCATCCTGTCTTGTCAAAACATGCTTTATATACACATTAATATGACTTATTATTTAACGAGAAGAGTGTTGACTATAATATCATTGACATCTACCAGAGTTTTATGAAATGGAATTAATATTACAATAGGTTCATTTCCTAAGGGGTTTTAATACAGCAAGCGACTTTTTATACCAGAGTGTAAATTGTCTAGAGATAGAATTACTCATCATGCATTTCAGAACTGATGTATGATATATCTTGTTAATAAAATCATCTCTCTTGGAAAATATAAAACAGGTTAGAATTGGCAATTGGAGTACAAAATTTAACTTTTTGAAATGTGTTGACTCATTAATTAAATGATAGATTTTAATTGATTATATGTGTATTGCGAGTCCCTGTTCTCTATGCCTCACAGACCCTTCAAGCAGGTATTGCAATGATAAGACAAATGTGGCTATAGCGATCGTGGCTATAGTGGGTCAATGTCACAAAAGAGGAAGATAAATAAAAAAATATGAATGTGCTTTGAGTCGGGAAATCACAGGAACTAATAATGATCAAAGGTTGACAATGACAGAGAAGGAAATCATGAGAATTGATGATGACTGAAGGGAATAATACAGACAAAGAGAAAAATATAAATTTGATAAATAACTCTAATCTATGTTCCAGAAAGAGAAAAAGAAAACCGTAAAGGCATTGATGAGTATGTAAATAGATCACCATAAATTGTGAAATATGTTGACATAAAATTAAGGGAAGAGATTGTTTCAAGTCCATGAGAATTTTCAACATTACTAAATGTTGAGAACTGGTCAAAAAATACTATTTTTTAAGACTACCTAAAAGATTTAGTAACAAAAAGACTCTCGCTGCCCTTGGATCATTTGGGACTCTGATACTATGAATCACCAGAAACACTGAGGGTCAGATCTCTTCTTTGTAGCTGCTTGCAGTTATTCATGGCTGCCAGAAGGTTCTATAGAAGATACCAGATGCCTACACTGAGGTTATCGTTCCCCGTAGGTACATGGGGACTACAGGCAAAGCACAGATGCTAAGAGTCCTTCATAATGAATAAAAATGAGACCAAATACGGGAAGGAGCCCAGAGGCTTTGAGCTAAGGAGGAGCCATGGGCCTGGAATAGAATGTTAATTCAGAGTAGAAGTTTTACAGAATCTAAAACATCAGTGGGGTCTGGGAAATAAGGTCTGTCTCTACAACATCAGTTTTTCGTTTTGTTCTGTATCTTTTCCACAGGTCATCTTATCAAGGTATATGATTTTAATTACTGGTTATAGTTATGACTCCCAGACTTAATCTTCCCACCTCTGTCTTGAAACCCATATATCTGACCATCTAGCGGGTATCTCCATTTTAATGTTCCACAGTCTCCAAGAATTCAACCTGAAAAAGTCATAATCCATATCCATCAAACTTACTTCTCATTCCCCCTATCATAATTGATGTTATTTTAATTTATCGAGTTGGCCAGACAAGATGCTAAAGGTCATATGTCTTTCTCTTGTTTTAACAACATTTGATCTTGTACCAAGTCTTGTTAACTTCATTTACTAAATATCACTCAACTCCACTCACTTATTTTCATCTTCCTTGACATTACCTCATTCTAGGCCACTGTGACCTCATTATTTGTCTGACACTAGACTTGGTTCATACAACCCACCCTGCCTAACATAGGTAGATTAGAAGTTTTAACATGATTAATTAATTTTGTCTTTGATCTTATTATACTCTTTAAAGTCTTTAGGGTCTCTTAAAATGAGGCTCACATTTATTAACCCAATTTTAGCACATAGTATTAGCCTTGCTTATCTTTGCAGTATTTTTTCACTCTATTCTTTCCCTTCCTTCTAATTCCAGCCCCATTGTCCTTTCAGTTCTTCAAATGTACTGAGTCTGTCCTCCTTTGGGACCTTTGAATATAATCTTCTGTCTGTCCAGAGCATTCTTTGTTTGAACTATGCTTTTATCTTTGTCTGGATTAATGTCTATTCATTATTTTTTAGTTCATAAGTTACATCATTTTTAATTCATTGTATTTTTTCTCAGTAGTGGAACATGATCTACCTGGTAAAAGGAAATGCTACAAATAGTCTTTTAGTAGGGTCCTGGTGAGGTATCTGGGAGGAACATCCTATAGCACTGGCTAGATTTACCACTTTATTGAGCCCATGCCTCTGCTCCTTTAACTTGTTAGGGATTTCTCAAAGTTGTTCTCCTCCTTAGGTGGAACAAGATGGCTGGAGAAGACTGGAGTTGGGCATTTCTCTCCCCCCAAATAAATTGAGCTTTGATAATTCTCTAGTTGGTTGTTCTCTGGTTAACTAGTTTCCCCTCAGGATAAACTTTGTTAAAAACACAGAGATATAACATAAAATGGTTCCTTTCCCCAGTCCTCAGGTGTAAGTACTAGGGGATTTTTCTCAGATATTTTCTGTGAGAGTCTGGGTAAGATCCTGGAGGTAAACCTTACAATATTATGAAGGTCTCCCTAAGACTAGGTGGCTCTAGAATTTTCAGTCCTCAGAGTTGTCTGTAAGGAGCTTCCAGAACTGTGTCAATCACAGTCCCAGTTTCCCACCCTGACCTGGCTTCTTGTAATTGTTTGTGCTATTCCTGATTCTGTGCTCCAGATAGTCTGTGTTTACCTGACTCTCTCTCCAGCCTTGGGGTGGAGGAACAAATTGACCATTGTGCTCATATTTCTTATGGATTCAATAGGAGCTACTGATTTCAGTGTGTTCAGCTTTTCACTTGTTTGGGTGGAGTAGTAGCTTCGAAGTTCCTTATGTGCAGGAACCATAAGTTACTTATTTAGGAAAGGATTCCTTGTTTCCCTTAATTTCGATTTAAATGCCTCATTATATGTGTTTCTACCGTACTTCAAACTTCTCCCTAAGAAGTCCCCACATAATGGATTATAATTAAATTTTTTGCTTCTCTTCCATGGACTGTAAAAGGACAAGAAGAAACCAGCTCTTTCATAAATGTATTCCTAGTATATAGCACAATAAGCAGAGATGTTCTGTTAATAGTACTAAATAACTGAGTAGCTGAAAAATACCAAACATTGTCCTGGATTTGGCAAAAGCCTAGCAGATCCTTATTTGTCATTTCACAGCACCACCAGTCAATGCCACACTCAAGGTAGTCCTCCGCATCTAATGATGCATTTCCATTCTGAATCAAGATACAGTCTTATACTCTCTTTAAACATATAGGCACTACCAACCACCAGGAGAGTTGCTTTGTGAGATAAAACTTACTTTTATTTTCTTCCACATCCTGTACTATACAGCGTAAATCTGAATGAGTGACTCAGTATTCTTAAACCTCTCCTAAGTTCCAGGTCTTTGTGCTGTTGACATCTTAATATTATATTTTCTGAAGCATAAAATAGCTGCTACTTACAAGTAGATGCTGAAAAAAATTATAAAAAGGCCAATATTTTCCCAAGAGAGATAGTAAATCTTTCTAGTGTACTTGGTCTTGGTTGCAGAGACCTTTAACCATAATAATAATAATATTTAAAAATAAAAAAAAATAGGTCATTGACAACATTCATACATTTCATTCATGACCCAGAGGTTGACTAGTTATTTTATGTGTGCTCAATGCTGTGATTACTCCAGTGAATCAAACTTTATCCTCATTTTAAAAGCATGCTGTCTATCTGAGGGAAGAGTCATGGAAGAGACTAGTTGCAATTTGTGATAAGTGCTATGAAAGAGTAGGCCACAGAGTCTTCTGACAGGAACCACCAGTAGTCACATGGAATGAAGAAAACCTCCACTGTAGAAGAGAAACAGGGTTGCATCTATATGAATGAGATGGTAATAAATTTTTGCCATTCTATACCATGTCCTGATCAGTCTTTGAGACTCCTTCTCCCTTCAGACTAGGTTTTTTTTTTTTTATTAGATTTAATTGTATTTGACATCATTTGTAGTCCCCAGGGCGTACCCACCACCATTTCACCCATGCACCATCACTTCAGTCCCTTGTGCTCTTTATGCCCTCATCACCATCTTTGCCCTCCCCTCCCTTTGCCGCCCCATGATCCCTTGGGTTTATCTTTGATCTTTTGATCTTGCTGAGTTTTTATTTGTTTGTTTGTTTGTTTTTGGTTGTGATTGCCCATTTCCTTGAGCTTTCTCTTGTTTTTTTATTTGTTTGTTTTCTTTTCTTTTTTTTTTGTTGTTGTTCTTTCACATTCCTCCTAAAATCAAGGCCATCTGATGATATTTTTCTCTTGTCTTCTGGCTTGTTTCACTGAGTATAATTTCTTCTAGCTCCATCCATGTTTCTATAACTGTCCCTAGTATTTTTTATTTTTGATTGCTGAATAGTATTCCATTGTGTCTATGTACCACATCTTCTTGCTCTAATCCTCTACTTTTGGGCCTTTGGGTTGTTTCCAGGTCTTACCAATTATAAATAGTTCTGCAATAAACATGGGGTACAGGTGCTCTTTTAGATCGGTGTCCTTTGGGTAGATCTCTAGGGGTGGGATTGCTGGATCATATGGTAGTTCCACCACTAGTAGACTGAGGAACCTCCATACAGCTTTCCATAGTGGGTTGGATTAACTTGCATTCCCACCAGCAGTGTAGTAGAGTTCCTTTCCTCTTTTCCTAAATTTCTAAACTTTTCCTTTAAATCCCAGTTTCTAATGAACACTTGAAATCCTATTTCCCTGAGAAAATAAAAGTATATAGAAAAGAACCTCCTGAAATTCTCAATACCGCTTTATCTACCTACAGCTCCAACACCCTATGTGCCTCTAACACTTGTCTCATTTCACTCCTAACTTTACTCCCTTCAGGCTTACTCAGATCACACAGATCTCTGCAGGATGCCTTCAACCAAGAAGGCATGTATCCCTTCCCCAGGACATTTGCACTAGCCTTTTCTTTTGTATGAAACTCTTTCCCCAGAAATGTCATGGATTTGGTGCCCCACATGGTTAAGGTCACAGCTGAACTACTGTTGTATACATAGTCTGTCCAGATGACCATATGAAATAGCCTCTTCCCAAACATTTATGTTTTCCTAATCTTGCTTTATTTTATTCCATGCCATGCTTCATATTAGCCTTAAATGTAGTCTATATTTTCTGTCCCCCCAGTAAATAATAAACCCCGTGAGAAGAGTAACATTATCAAACTTGTTTACTGATATCTTCCCATTGCTTAGAATTTCTTTCATACATTAGCTATTGAATATTTTATAATGAAAAAGTGGGTTGTTGGAGTAGGAGTTAGCATGTAAGTTATGTTCAGTAAAAATAATTACTAGAAAAATTAATGCTAGGCAAAGAAATACAAATTCCATACACTGGAAAGGTAATATCCAAGAGTCATAATACAACCTTTAGAATAGGTTCTATGCTATATAATCTCTGGAGCTCTAAATGTGTACCTTAGTCTGGTAAGGGTAGCAGTACACCAAGAAAAGAAATGAAAACAAATGTTGCTCGCTGAATTCACTGAGCTCATTCAAGTCTACTCAATCATATTTGAGTATTTTAGATATGGGGTGAGATTTTATGGTATAGGTGTAGCTCATAACTTTGGCATAGTATGATTCCTGTATATTGGAAACTATTTAAGGGCCTCCTTGGTGGTGCAGCGGGTTAAGCAACGCACTATGAAGTAAACCGCAGCAACTGCAGCACCAGTTCGATCCCTGCCACTGGCCAGGAAAGGGACCCACATGGTGTAGCAGACCTCTCCTGCCTTTTCCGCTGCTCCCCTCAGCAGTGTGTTTCAGTCAGTCTGCCTGTTCTGCTCCCCACTCGGTCTCTGGTGAATCCTCTCACCGCCCTGGACTCTGGCCTGTACCCCAGCTCTTGTATGTATAAATAAATAAATCTTTTAAAAAAAGAAACTATTTAAGATAGCTAGGCAAATATAACAAGAGGATACATATTTTTAAAATGTAATTGTTTATCTCCAGGTGATGACACAAGATGATTCATCTTATATTTTTTGTGCTTCATATTTTTCATAATTCTTGTCTTGAAGAATTCAAGTTAAACGTGCTATTAAATACCTCTTTATGATATAAAAATAGAAGTGGAAGAAGGAGGGAAGAGAAGATGACAATTAGTGATCTGGGCTCTGAGATGACCTTTTAACATTAGCAGCTTTATGAACGATGAGCAGCGGGTGTTTGTGTGTGGGCCATGAAGACTGAACTACCATCAGCACTTTTCAGAATGCTGCTTGAACTCCTGTCAAGGAGTGGGATATTCATTCATCTTCATCAGCTTTAAATTTGGAATCCAAATTCAATTTAAAAATATTTATTGAGCTCTTAATATGTGCCAGGCACTCTGCCAGGTATTAGAGCTACAAAGGCAAATGAGACACAGTCCCTGACCTGGAGGCTTTCCATTTAGACAGAAGAGAGACATGTTTAAAAACAAATCCAAAGAAAGACAAACAAAATCCACCAAAGTCACTACAATTGTTATGATGAAATCTGTTTGAGGACAGGGACTAAATCTGTCTAATCTACTTTGCATCCTTTGTGTCAAACATGGTGCCCCAATGCAGAGGGCAACCAAAAGCTAGTTTTTCAATTTTAAGTTAATGAGCAAAAAGTGAAACTGTCAAAGTATTCTCAAGGTATGAAGTATTGTGAAACAGCATCTTCTTCAAATGAAATTTTGGTTTCTAGTCATTCTTAGAGGCAAGTCCATGAATGTTAATAATTAGGACTAGATTAAATGGACTTTTCATATATTTGGAAAGCAAAATCTCCTAAACTCATGTCTCCTTCAGCAGGAATTAAAGAGTAGCTATGAGTAGCACACATCTTTGAAAATTTGCTTGTAACTTAGACCTTTCTGCATATTTATTTCCTGCCGGTGATGATGTAATAGCACCAGTGGACTGGGGAAATAAACATATGGAAGAGACAACTTGTAAAGACAAAAGAGAATGAATTTCAGGTCAGAAACACCTGAGTTTTAACCATGGTGCTTAACATCTCACTGGGTGACCTAGACTACCTTGCTTAATCTTTCTGAACGTCAGCTTTATCTGTAAAACTGAAGTTGGTAGATATTTGGTAGAATTATGGCAGGAATAGTGTATAAAACTTTCTACAAAAATTACAGATAATAAATATTCTATATCCATTTGCTAAGGCTACTATAACAAAGTTCATATCCATGGACACCTCATCCACAGATTCAACCTACCATGGATGGAAATATAGGTCTCTAATGGTTGTCTGTGTACTGAACATCCACAGATTCTTGTCTTGTTATTATTCCCTAAATGATACAGTAGAATAACTACTTACAAAGCACTTACATTGTATTAGCTATTATAATTAATCTAGAGGTGATTAAAGCCTGCAGGAGGGTGTGCTGTTATATGCAAATATGTTGCCATTTTATATCAGGAACTAGAGCATCTCCAGGTTTTGATATTCCCAGGGGCTCCGGAATCCAAACCCCCAGATTCCAAGAGGTGATTTTACCACACACTGAGTAGCTTAAATAACAGAATGTACATTCTCATGATTCTAGAGAATAGAAGCATGAGATCAGAAAAGAGTAAGGCCCGTTTCTTATGAGAAACCTGGGCTTGTGGATGGGTGTCTTCACTTGGTCGTCTCTGTGTGTATTTATGACTCAAACTCCTTTTCTCAGAAAGACACCAGTCATATTGGATTAGGGCCAATTATAATGATCTCATTTTAACTTAATTACAACTTTAAAGACTCTTATCTCCCCCAAAAGAGTCATAGTCTGAGTTAATAGTAGTTAGGACTTCAATATATTAATTGGGGGGGGACATAAGACAAGTGTTTTTTTCCCTGATATCCTCATCACTATTTTGGGGTTCTATTTGCTATTCTACTTCATCAAAAGCTATTGATCCATGAAAGAGACCCCCCCATCCCATCAGGATATGGATGTTGCCTGGCAAGGTGAAGGCTCTTTTTGGTATCAGTACTTATTCTCAGATAGAACTGAAATTTAATATACATTATAGCATTTATTCTTGATGGCTAATGGGAAACTATGAGCTACTTAAAATGGTTTGTGTGTTTATACACAGCTAAACTTTTAAATGGCAAGAAATTGGAGTTCACAGGCTGGTTGCAGCTTCTTCGACTCTCCTTAAAACTTGATTCTCACTAACATGCTGTATAAACCAGAAACAGATGTAATAAAATGAAGTATATAGACACTCCATGTAGCAGGACTTACTGATTGTCCTGGCCAAGCTCAGACAGGTGCAATATTACCAGCGTCATTTTCTGTGCATAGTAAAATTGATATAAAGAGCAGCTCAATAGAAGAGATACAGTCTGCAGTGAAGAGTTTATAACACTTGTCATAATGGATCTGTCAGAAGAAAAAATGTTTACAGTTCATTGCAGAATATAAAATGTTTGCTAAATCAGCAGTAAAAGTCGAAGCTCAGATAAATTTGCAGCAAGGGTAGCAATACAACACAGCATAACATAAATACACTCAGCAGGAGAGTGGAAGAAAAAAAAAAGCAGCAACAACTTAGTTCTGAGAAGGATTTGATTTATGTCATAAATAAATATAAGGGGTATTAGGAAGATTAGTGCATTAGAATGTTAACACAAATCAAGATGTCCTGTGGCAAGCGGGATGCTTACATAACAACCAACTCTGCCAACACCAGGTGAGTTGCTACAGCTTCTTATTGGGCTAATTTTAAGCCGGGAAGTTTCTGTAGGTGGGGTAGGAATGTCACTGAGGATAGCAGTGCTGGTAAGTGTAGCTGGAACTCAACTGTGCGGATCATCACCTGCACATTGGCTCAACTCTTTTTAGATAAACAGAGAATTACAGTTTCAGAGTCTTAAAAAGGAAAAACAGAGACAATCAAGGAAAAACTAATGCTGCTTTAAGGAAGTATCCCTTCTGTGATAGCAAGGAGCTAGAAAATAGATGGAAGAGGTCCTTCTGTTTACAAGGGATGGCCTCTTAGAGACATCTGTGTGGGTCAGGAGCCACCAACAAACTCAAGCTGGACAAATAAGTCTCTTGCTGCCAGAATTTGTAAATGCTTTTGAGTGAGGAAGTCTGTCACTTGAAATCTGTACTGCGTGTGCTGCCTAATCTCACTGCACAGCCTGAAGCCCACTGTTAGGCTGGCACAAGCTTATGAACTTACTCTGCTTTCAGTTACTGCTTCCAGATCATTCCTCTCCCCACCTTCCTACGAAGTTCCACAAACTGGTCTTGTCCTCACCTATATCTTCTTGGGTCATTGCATAATTCATCCAGGATTTTACCTGTTGGTTCATTGTTTTATTCCTCATCATTACCTGCCTCATAAGCACTGATGATTTTAAGGTCCATTCACATGGTAAGACCATTATCTTCAGTTTGCAATTCTTAGCTTTTCCTGTCTGATAATGGTGCCAAAATCATCCCCTAGGTCTCTTTGTGACATGTAAATGCAGTTGCTCCTTTTTTTTTTTTTTTTGAGTTTTAGATATCCTACATTCAGACCATCACCTCTTACCTTTCTAAGTTGCTCTTTAGAACACCTGACTAACACATTTTCCACTTTGCCAGGGCCTTCTGTCTTTTGATTTTATCTCCCTTTTTAATGTCCTTTATTTCTCCTACCTCTGTGTCCTTACATTGATTTTAAACACTTTGGATTTCATACCCCATCAATGTAATAACTCTCGCACTTTTCTCACTTTAAATATTCATCTGAGAAAACTCTAACTTTGGTTGTATCTAACTACCTGGCCACATCTTCACTAAACCTTACAGCTAAACATGTTTGGAAAAGAATATACAGTCATCTGATTTTGTCTTTCTTTAAAACCTTGGCACAATTCTCAGGAGGGGCTCTTAAATAAGAGTGTCCAGCTACATTTTTCTCTCCACTCACTCTCCCAAAAAATACTTCACACAATCTTTTATTTCCTTAAACATCCAACAGCTCCTCTTCTCCTTCATTCTCAGATGCTTGTCTTGAAGTTCTGTTTCACTGGTAAAATGTTACACTGAGGAAAGAATTTCCACAAGCATCCACCAGCCAGCCTGCATTGTTGCCCATACATTCCTTCTTTTCCTTCTGTTAAAATAAAGGAACTATTTACACATGCCTCTGGGGTCAACAGTTTCACTTCCTGCATTAGTCCCATCTTCTTTTACCCATTCCTGGTCATCATTACAATAATTATTCTCCTCCCATTCATTGTTAATTTCCCTTATCTGCCAGATCATTTTCCTGATCCTTCAGTTTATCTCATCTTAAACAATAGCAACAACAACCTCTCTTTTGACTACTATCTCTCCAGCTATCACAACAGTTCTCTCATCTTATGTTTATATAGCAAAGCCTACTTATACCTGCTGTCTCTATTTTCATCCTGTTCTCTCTTGAACCATCTCTAACCCATCTTTCCATACCACTCCACAAAATCTGCCTTTGTGAAATATGGCATTGACCTTCTTAGCACGAAACTGAACTGTATTTATAAGCCATTTGGTTATCAGAATTTGATACAGTTGATCACTATGTCCTTAATTTTTAAAAAATATTTTAATTTATTTTGCATAGAAGAACTGGGGTGTAGGCTTGAGGTGCAGGGGAGTGAGAGGATTCACTAGAGACAGTGTGGGGAGGAGAACAGGTGGATCTACTGGAATACACTGCTGAGGGGAGCAGTGGGTGAAACAGCAGGTCTGCTACACCGTATGTGGATTAACTTCCTGGCAGGGATCAAACTCAGGCCATCTACATAGACTATCATGGTCGTGGTACTGCTACTTATCCCTAGGCCTCCAGGAAGGTGCTATCCTTAATTTTTAAATCTTTCTTCCATCGGTCCATAGACCATCAGAGACTCTTGATTCTCTCTTATTTCACTGGCCTCTTAAACTCAATGTATAATATTGCCTTTTTATCACCCCCCCCCAAATTCTTAATTTTGAGATTTTTTTTGTATCTGTATTTGATCTTTCTGGATTTCATTGTTTTGTTTTGTTTTTTTTTTTTGACTTGTGACATTACATAGCATTTATCTGTTGCTAACCCCATATTGATATATTTCTATGCCAATTTTCTCTTCCGCAGTTCAGTCAGTTGTAAAACGTCCTACTCATCTTCTCCAGTTGCATGTATAAAAGCTCAAATGTAATGTGTTCTAAATGGAGTCTTCCCCAATGTCTCCTGAAGCTACTGCTTCCATAGAACGATGACTGTGTCCTCCCCATTGCTGATGCCAAAATATTTCTGTAAGGAAATCAGCCACTGCTGATTCATGCTCTGTTTTACCTGCAAGGTCACCTGATAATTCAAATCTTGATCAAATTTTCTCCCAGTACGCTAATTGTCAAGTTTATAAGAGTAGACAGATCTGAGCTGGGTGAGATTCTGGCCAGGATTATTATGTGCAGGACCAAGCACCTGTACCTCACTGTGGAGATTGAGTAAATGACTAACCGGTATTTCTGAAACAGCTGCACCAGAAAACGGGCATAATGTGTAAAAACTGAAGCGTCCACAGAGCTGATGGTTTCCCTGAGCTGACATCAACCTTTCCCACTCAGCTTTTCCCTTATGAACTTGGTGTGTGCCAAACACAAAGAGATTTGGGGATTTCAGTAACTGCTCAAGTGGATCACACCATGTCTGCCATGTCATTGCCCTGAATCCTACATTAGTTCCTACCCTGCATCCTTTGTTATAATTAAGTCAGTTTGATGCTGAGCGAAACATTGTATCTAATGAATATAACCCATCTGAAACCAAGACCAGTGATGCAAGCCAGCTGTGAGGAATGTTGCAGTTCAGAATCACATTCAACTTGAGTTCTCCAAAGAATTCTATCCACTGGATCTTCACAATATATTTAGAATCTTGAAAAGATCTTTCTCACCTGCACTGAACTAATCTTGGTCCTAACCACAGATGATTCTCCTAGAGAATACAGTAGTAGCCTTCGAAGTGGCCCCTCACCTCTTCTCAACACTGCGTGTACGGTGGTCCTTTCAAAATGTGCATAAGATCATGTCTCTCTCCTGTGAATCTTCCCAGTGATTTTTGATCTCACTCAAAGTCAAAGTCAAGTACCTGTGAGGTCCTGGCTGGCCTTGCTACTGCTCATTCTCAGAACTTGTCTCTTTTATTCTCCCCATAGATCATTCTATTCCAGTCATGCTGACAACTTTGCAAATGCCCAGCTCTCCCACCTTGAGGATTGTACCTACAGTTCTTTTTGCAGAAAGGTTCTTTTTTTCTCAGAATATCTCCATGATTTGTCCACTGACTTGCTCTAGGCCCTTGTTTCAACATCACATCACCTCAGTGAAGTATTCATGGCTAAATAGGAATCTAAAACTGTAGCTCCTCCTTCTCTACTTTTTTTTTTCATTTTGCTGCCTGATAACCTTAACATATTTAATTTGTTCATTACCTGTCTCCCTCGACTAGAATGTAGGACATCATTTTTTTGTTTGCTTTGTTCACTTTTGTATTTCTAGCAACTGGACTAAGTCTAGGACATGACAGAGGCTCAGTAGATACAAGTCAAATAAAGTAGATCCTGAGTTATTAAAAATGCTAATAGAATGAGAAACTAGGGACATTTATAGAAACATGGATGGAACTAGAAGGAATTATACTCAGTGAAACAAGTCAGAAGGCAAGAGATAAATATAGGATGGCTTCACTATTAGGAGGGATATGAAAGAACAACAACAACAACAAAGAATAAGCTCAAGGAATTGGGCAATTATAACCAAAAGCAAACAAAAAAACTCAACAAGACCAAAAAGCCAAGATAAACCAAAGGGATCATGGGGGGGAGGGGGTGGGGGAGGGCAAAGACAGGGATGAGGGCAGAGGGTGCACAAGGGACTGAGGTGATGGTGCACGGGTGAAATGGTGGTGGGTACTCCCTGGGGACTACAAATGATGACAAATATAATTAATGAAAAAAAAATGCCTAATAGTGGACAAGTTGGTCTTGTTCACTGCTCTTGCTTCTGGGTCGGTGTTCTCATTCACTCCCAGGTTCTCTGAGTTCACTGTGAGTGCATAGAGATGACTCCTTCCCCAGGAATGGATTCTGCCTCCTAGTTGGTGTGTGGTTAGTTATACCGGCCCCCAGGGTAGGCGATTTATAACTAGTTAAATGGCAGTAAAAGAGGCTGTCCCCTTGTCTCAGAAAGTGCTATATGGTGCAGTAATTGATCAAATACTGAAATCAGACTCCAGCCACATACCCTGGCTTAGGATTTTCTTTCTCCCTATCCTGGTTACTTCACTCTTCCTTCTCCTTACATTCCTTTAGTAATGCATGCTTCTACAAGAAGTTCTCGTTTCAAGTTCTGCTCCTAGGGCACCAAAGCTAATGTCCCTGAAAGGGGATAAAGGTTTATTTAAACACACACACACACACACAATGTAGACACTCTTTAATCTATCTTTGACGAAAAATCGAGAAGGCAGTGGAGGTTACTTCTCTAGAACATGTCAATGAACACCTACTGAAAGTGACAATGTGCAAATGTGTGGTCTCCCAGTATGTGTGTGAAGGATAAAATCTCCCAAACTGCCAATTTAGTTTTTGCCTGTATTGTATTACTTGGAGAATCAAAGGACATTTAACTTCTTGCTTCAGATGAGCTCTCAGATTGGACATTTTTGTTAGACTTTTTGAGTCACGTACTTAAAGTTTGGAATTGAAAATCCATTGTTTCAGGGAAAAGGAAAGAATTTTAGAAGATCACGTAGGTGAAACTACATGTGCTTTATGGCCTAGATGCCCACCGGAAGTGGAAGGGTGGAGGTGAGACAGTTATGTGGATTGTCACAACTTTTCTTTGAATGTGCTTCTTTAAGCTTGTTGAGGGCTGCATTCTGTTGAAGATAGACTCTGGGAAAGATGTACTTGCTACATGTTTATCAAGGAGTGTCCAGGGGGTCAAAACTCATGGGAAAGCAGAAAATGGAATCAGGCAGAGGGAAAAGTTATGTTGATATGTATACCCTTTGGGAATCTTCATCAACTGAGAGAGAACTCTTGAACTTAAATGATCCCTCCAATTATTTTCTTTTGACCCAGGTGGCTGGCTAGCCTTTAGAGATCCAGGTTGATCATTCATAGACACAACCCATTTTGGGAATGGGTGTGACTTTGAGCCAGACAGTGCTTTGCAGTTAAGACAGTCTCTGAAGGAGACAATAATTAAAGGCTGGCTGTTGACAATGTTCTCAGGAGCCGGGCAAAAATTTAAAAGGAAATTCAGATAGCATATAACATTGGTCCCCACAAATTCCTAATATGTTAGAAGGAAATGAAGATCTTTCTTCTTTTATTCATTTACACAAGAAATATCTACTGAGCTCTTATTATGTCAGTGACAGTATGGTAGGTAATAGAGAGATAATATGCACTAAGACTTGGTCCTTGACATTGAAGTGTTAATGGTCAAATGTGGCAGAAGACTTGTGTATAAACCACTAAATACAAGCTGGTGAGTGCTGTTTCAAGAAGTAAGGAAAAAGTGCTTTGGGAACACAGAGGACAGAAGCAACAACTCAGCATGGGAATTTGGGGCACACTTCACCTTGGCTTCACCACTCATTTATGTTGAAGTAGCTGAGCTGTTTCTATAGACAACTGCAAAGAAATTGCTTGCCTAATACATCACTTTGAAAAGGTGCTCACTGAAACAATTTAAACTGTTGTTTAGAGCAAGACTTTGTCTCCAGACAAAAGTGTGCCCCAAACTGTCCATTTAGCTTATGGCATATAGCAAATCAAGCCCTTGCTTACAAATTACAAAGATTTAGGTATGTCTGTCAAGGGATGTGTAATCTTTGACTTGAGGGAGATGTAAATGGATTTAGGTAAGTGTCCTTAGTTTAAAAAAAAATACACTGAGGGGGACAAAACTTACTGGCACAACTTACTGTCAAGTTATTTAGTGTGGTGCTCAGGCATAGTACTCAGCAAATGCTGGTTGTTATTCAGAAAAAAAAAAAAAATACTGACTCACTTAAATGCATGTGGAGGCCTATAAAGATACAGAATTAATTAGCATAATGATAATTCCTTTTTCTTATCAAAAGCATAAGTCAGACACCAATGATGTGAGTTTTGAGACTCAGATATGATCACTGTCTAAAAAACATGTATTTTAATTATTAGGTCAATGTATACCTCTGAACTTTGAGAGATACCCTAAAATAAAAAAAAAAAAAAAAACAACTTAGAGAACATACTGAGTGTTTAACGATGCAGAGGGAAACTAGATTTTAATATTGGCCATGGAATACAGTATGGAAACCATAAAACAAAAGTTTTTGAATCACAGGAATCTACATTTTATGATTCAATCTTTCTAAGACTTAATTTCTTTATCTGTTAGAATGGGAAAATAATATTCTCCCCCAGAAGTTATTGTAATACTTAAATAAGAGAATGTGCATTATAAGCTTGGCTCATAGTAAGTACTTACAAAGTTGGTCCTGTGCCTTTCAATCCCCTGAAGTCTTTCTAAGAAAGTACAAAAGGAGGGTGTTATGTTTAACAGAACCAATTCCATCAGCAAATGAAAATGGCATTTTCATTTCAATGTTCAGAAAGGTTACTATCACCATTTATTATAAATAATGATTGCATTGTAATGATTCATCCTGTCTATTACATAAATGCCTGTGTGTAGAAATTCCTTGTGTAAATAGAAACCTTTGGGATAATAATGCCCAAAAAGACAATGGGACTTATTGCATGTGGCATTGAATATTAATTCTAGCATCTTGGCAAATGATGTATGTGACTTCTCTGAGGATCCTTTATTCACACAAAATTGGGGATTAAATATCCCTATGTCACAGGATTTCTGTAGTGACTAAGTAAGATAATGTGCATGAAGTATTGAGTATGGTCATGGTGTTTTAGTAAATGGGCGTATATTCATGACACCTTCAAGAATTTCATACCCATCCTCTTTCCCCTGCTCCATCTCTAATCTTTATAATTGTCTGGCTCCGTCTGACTTCATGTTATAAAAGTTTTGAAAATAATTTCTCCAATGACACTAACCTCCTTCACAGTTGGCTGCAAGCCCAGCCACTAAATTTTATTTCAACTTATCAAACAACATCCAATATTGTGATGAATATTATAGAAATGGAGTTTCAGGACATAAACATTCATAGGATTACAGATTGTTAGAGCAAGAAGGCACCTTAGAGATAGCTACTCTCCTTGCCTCGTTTTACAGATGAGGAGACTGTGCTGATAAAGTTTCTCCTCTTCTGGGACTTAGAATATCATTCAGGCAAGTCATTGGTCATAGATGAGATACAACTGACATCAGCTCCTGGTGAATGTAGAGGCACATACAGCCCATAAGGTAGCACTCATTTTTCCCTTTGCTTATAGGTTACTTTAATATTTTAATAAATAGTTTCTTATAATTTGCTACAGATACATTTGCATTTGAATATTTGACTCTAGTTGTGTAACCTTGACCAATTCCCACTGTTTTTCTTACCTTTCTGTCATACTAGGGTCAATGATGACTATTACCAATTGGCCCATAGAGTTCACTTAACACTAACAATCAGCTTCATAATTAGTTTAAGTCTAACATCAAATAATTTCTTTGAGGCAGATGAAACCCTAGGCACTTACATAAATATCACTAGATCGAAAATTCTACCTAGAATCTGGTAAATTTTTAGTAAGTACTTACCCAGTGAGTCCTGTATAACAGCCACTCTTTGTTATGTACCGGTGTCTTTTTCTTTTTTTAAAGAGTTATTTATTTATGCGTACAAGCACTGGGGCGCAGGCCAGAGGTGGGGGGGGGCGAGAGGATTCATCACAGAGAGCGGGGAGCAGAACAGGCAGATCAACAGAAGTACACTGCTGAGGGCAGCAGCGGGCACAGCAGGAGAGGTCTGCTACTCCATGTGGGTCCCCTCCCTGGCCGGCAGCAGGGATCGAACTCGTGCTGCAGTGGCTGCGGCTTGCTTCATAGTGCGTTGCTTAACCCATTGCACCACCGGGGAGGCCCTTATTTTATTATTTTTAAAGATTTATTTATTTATGCATACAAGCACTGGGGTACAGGCCAGAGGTGTGGGGGGCGAGAGGATTCACCACAGAGAGCGGGGAGCAGAACAGGCAGACTGACTGAAACACACTGCTGAGAGGGGCAGCAGTGGGCATGGCAGGAGAGGTCTGCCGCACCATGTGGGTCCCCTCCCCGGCCGGCAGCAGGGATCGAACTCGTGCTGCAGTGGCTGCGGCTTGCTTCATAGTGCGTTGCTTAACCCACTGCGCCACCAGGGAGGCCCTATGTACCAATGTCTTACTAAATAATATTATTTGTGCAACACATTTATGGATTCTTTTGATAGATATATCACAGATCTATCTTTAATGAAGGTACTATTACTATTACCAATTTATTGATAAGACAAATGAATCACTGATATAAATACTTTGCCAAAATTCACCTAGAACAGTAAATGGGAAGGTGAGGATTTGAACCCAGGCAACCTACTGAAGGAATGATTTACTCACAAGATGATTTTTAGATCAAGAGTAAAAGAATCTGTGATGTTGGTTATTGTTTTCTTGTTGCTTCTAAACCATCATTATTCTTGGATCTCTGCTTTGTTGCCCACATTATTGGAAACTATGGCAGTGTAAATAGATCACCATCATATGACCCCTGTGTGTTCCTGCCCTGAACTGGCTACATCCCATAACATTTTATTCAAGTGCTTCTTGCCCTTGTCAGCAGCAGAATCAGCAGCTGCAGCCAGGAGTGTCGGTAAAGAGACTTGATTAAATATAAATACGTCTATGGAGTCATATTTAAGGCAAACTTTTTAGGTCACAGCAGTTGGGAATAGAAAATGATTTTGGATTTTGAGTGTGAGATTAATTTCTAAATAAATGAAGCTAGAAAATCGAGTCCATGGCACCTATGAGCACTCTGAATCCAATGACTGAGAAAAAATATTAAGAACAGTTTCAAAAACTCACCACATGATATATACTATAATATCTTTGTTTATCATTCCTCATAAATATATTTCAGCTAGGAAGATCATAAGTGAAACATGTAAAACCTCTTCTGTTAGTGGCACCACATAAAATGAAATAGAAATTTCTTTTTCCACTCACCTAATGCTGTAACCATAGAAGAAAATGAATAATAAATAGATGATGTGCTAAGCTTCTTGGAATGCATACTTGAAGTTTTTGGTAAGCATTTGGAATTTAAAGATAATTTGAGGGGATTTCTGGTTCTGGCCAAAATGAGGTATCCCCTTCCTCCTTAAAACTGGAAAACCCTGGAAGTAACAATACATGTGGAAGGTGTGGAAAGGCAGAAAGGTGAAAGAAGGTGGGTTAACTTGAGATGTTGGACCTCAGGAATCTTTATTCCTCTTTCCTCATTGGCAACCTGCCATTCCAGACAGGATGAAGTCAAGTGTCCTTCAATCCAGAACAGTCAACAAATCAAAAGAAGATCCAGGAAAGGCTGTTATTTCTGGGGAAATAATGGCATAAGAGAACAAACAGCCTCTTTGTCAATATCCCTCATCCTCAGGTCAAACATCCATGGAAAACTGTTATTCACTCCCCCATGGTTTCAGGAAGGTTAGTTCAGTTGTTAATGTTTCACCACACCCAGCCAACCCTAGGAAGAGAGGACAGAGCTATGATTCCCCCACCTCGGGAGCATAGTGCCTAGCAGTCAGTAAATTTTCCACGCACAGTTCAATGCAA
Source organism: Galemys pyrenaicus (assembly GCA_019455555.1). NCBI lineage: Eukaryota > Metazoa > Chordata > Mammalia > Eulipotyphla > Talpidae > Galemys > Galemys pyrenaicus. The sequence goes on along the minus strand of JAGFMF010012095.1, from coordinate 1,477,087 downwards.
GTAGGTGGTAGTCAGTTTCTCCATCCACTCAAGGATGTAGATATGAGCAGGAAGCTGGTCTTTCTTCCTCTTCCCAGCAGACTCAGGCTCTGTGTGTAATGCCAGCAAGTTCTGGTCAGTAGGTGAGTTTCTTTCTTTTTTTTTTTTTTTTAAAGATTTTATTTATTTATGCATATAAGAACTGGGGTACAGGCCAGAGTCCAGGGCAGTGAGAGGATTCACCAGAGACAGAGTGGGGAGCAGAACAGGCAGACTGACCGAAACACGCTGCTGAGGGGAGCAGCAAGCGAGGCAGGAGAGGTCTGCTATGCCATGTGGGTCCCCTCCATGGCCAGGGCCAGGGATCGAGCTCATGCTGCAGTGGCTGCGGTTTGCTTCATAGTGTGTTGCTTAACCCACTGTGCCAACAGGGAGGCCCGATAGGTGAGTTTCAACCCCCACCAGGTAGCCAGGAGACTTTAGTAAATTGTGTGTCAAAGGAGGTCAGCATTCCACATTCCTCTACCTTGATGTTAGTGGGACCAGATGAGGAGTTGAACCTCCACAAACCCAGTTGGCACCAATGAGAATGACAAGGCAGTGAGAGGCAGGGCTGATTAGCATTCTAGTCCTTACCACACACAAGTCTACACTCCGGTGTTAGAGGAGCTCTGTGAGGACTGAGCTTCTACCCCTCCAGGCCTCAGTGAGAAAAATGAGGTGGTGTCCTATGGGATGAGTTGAGACTTTGATATCAGGCCCTCTGTTAACTGTATTTTCCACCTTCTTTTGATTTCCTATTCCTTTACAGATGTTTCATTCTGCTCCCAAATGAAATACTTGTGCTTAAGTCCTTTCCTTAGGGTCAACTTCAAGATAAGAGATCATTCTGTTACTGTTTACTGAGTCTCTTTTAAGGACAGAATATTATAGGAATTGCTGTATTTCTAGAAAAAATCCCTATGGGCAAATTGTCTCTATTGTCACGGAGTCAACATTTTGGTGAACTAGAAATTCATCATGTCAGAAAGAAACTAATATTGCTTATGTATGAGGGATGAGAAGAAATGAGATGCCAGAGGGACTGTTCAATGCTAATGAAATATATCAAGCTCCCTGGATTCATCATAATCCCTTCTCAATCCAGGTTTGAATCCAACATGTTATAAATAGTCCTGCTTTACCACTCTAATTCTTTCTAGAAGGATTGCCAAATAATAGCTTTATTTACTTATTTGCCAAATAAAACTTCATTAAAAATCTAACTGGGGTTAGACACTGTATAGTATTTTGGTAGAATGAAGTATTGAATCAAATGGAACATATCATTTCTTAAGGAAAAAGTGTTGACTTAATAAAAGAGATTAACTGAAGCGAAGAAAACTCCTTGGTAGCTAGAGGAAAGTTTCAGCATTGAGAGAATTGCATCCCATCCCTGCCCATCAAGACAAGGAAGAAAATATCAGGATGCAAGAAATAGATAATTCTTCTCTCAATTTCGAGTAACACGTTTGAAAAGCTATAAGGTTCATAGAAAAAAAAAAGAATGAAAGCTATAAAAATTTACTTGGCAAGGACATTTAAATTTATTTCAGTTTGTTTTTCTTTCCCTATCTCATCTAAATAGTTCCTTTACGTTACCAGGGTGGGACTGTGAAGTACTCAGTGAGAACCACACAAGCATTGACTGTTCTTGCTACATGATGGAACCAAACCCCTTGCCCATCAAGCTTTTGCTTATGTCCTGTTCAACCTTCAAGCCTTAGCATCCTGATAGTTCTGCTTTGATTAGCACATGCCATATTAATTTAAGAACAATTGCACTAAACAGCAAGAGGTTAAATCGTCCCTTGGAGACTGAATTAAAATAGATTCTGATACTGGTTTTATTGACTTGCTTAATTCTGTTTAAAGAGAGGAGTCTAAGCATGAGAAACATCTGGAAGCAAGTAGAACAGTCCTACAAAGGGCCTCCATGAAAGGTCATCCTCTGCGTTACACCAGCGTCAGTTTTTTTTTCCTGTATTTTTTTCATCTGTATCATCACAGTGCCAAAATACAGTACCAATGCCACTGGTTCTGCTCTAGTATGATTTTGAATACCTCAAGGTCTTCCTGCGTCTACTTTAACATATCAACCACAATAGCTGTTTAATACCTCTCTTCACTGCTAAATTTTTTTCTGTTTTGTAAGGGAAAAGTTGTGTCTGTATTGCTCATTCCTGACTGCCTAGTTTTCAGAAAAAATGCTCTACACAAAGGACACTTCAGAAAATACTTAAATGAAGAGTAGAATGCTGAAAAAGTTGGCTCTATACCAAGGCACTTCAAAGTTTAGCTATTTTAAAATCCTGATCTCTCTCCCCGTCCCCTAGTTAGACATTTTGATTATTCTTTATTTCTAGCAAGCCCAAAAGTGAATATTAAATTGTTGCTTTGGGACCACACTTTGAGGAGCACTTAGTCCCTACAAAGATACAGGGTCACTGTATGCTCTGTTAAAGAAAACATGACAAGTAAGTATCCATTTCTGTACTTAAACTGTGTGACCTCAACAACACATTTGAGATATTAAGCATTAACAATCAGAAATTTCCTGAGGTCCAGACGAAGAATGAAATTATATAGATCAATATCTTTTATGGTTCGACTTGAGCGAAGAACAGACTCAGGATTATGGAATTCCCAGGTGGTGTTCATTATTGTTACTCTGGATCTTATCTCTCCACCAAATATCTGTGTGCGTAGATACCTTATGGGTAGAGATGGATGTTACATCCCCAAATGTTACATTTCTTCATTCAGTTTCAATCAAGCCACTGACTTGTCATCTTCTGCAGAAGTCCTACAAACTGATTTGTTCCTGAGTTCTTCAGGACAATTTTAAAGCACTTGGGGCTCATATTCACCTGCTAATCACATAATTAGTATATGTTGGCATTGTGATGATATAGAAGAGAAAAAATACAGGAGGTCAGAAAGGAGGATGACCTTTCATGGAGGCCCTTTGTGGAATTGTTCTACTTGCTTCCAGATTTTGTGCATGCTTAAGCTCCTCTACCCTTTACAGATTAGAGTGTTGGGTCTCTCTTTCTTACACTACAGCTGCTCACTGCCACCTCCCTTGTTATGATTCTCTACTCGTCATGTCCAGTTTCAGAGAGACTGAAATCCAGCTCAATGATTGACTGCAGACACTGTGGTGATTGGCGTTTTAATAGCTGTTTAGAACTGAATTAATCTCAATATACTTCTACCTACTACTGTATTGCGATAGATACTGTTTTGTGGGAGAAGAAACAGTAAAGGAGGGTGAAAAATAGAAGGTAGTCATGCATCTGCTTCCATTGCCATAGTAGGAGGCAAAGGTGGATTGAATCCTTGTACTTTGGTTATTTTACAAACTCTTCTGTACTTTTACCATTAATCTCCATTTTCTGGAACTGGGGCATGAGTGGTTGCCTGTTTCAGAATCGAGGTAGTCAATGGAACAACTGTCTGTTCTCACACTAATCATAAGCTCTTTGACTTCAAACTGATTTGGAGTCTGTCCTTGGCCCCACCTTCAAAAGGGTAGTGGAAACTTATCATTGTCATTCTTCCAATTCATCTGCTGATTTCTCTGGGTTCTGTAGGTTGTATTTCAAAAAAAGAAAGAAAGAAAGAAAACAACAACAAAAAACTTCAAATTTCCAACTTTCTTAAAAAAAAAAAAGGAATTAAAAATCCACACTTTTAAGCCAGTGTTAAGAACTGCCACAGTTCTAATGAGCTATTGATATCACAGTTGGTGTTCTTAGAAATCCTAAATTTCAAAGGTCTCTGATGGAAATGAAGTTTCTACTTATTAAAGATGATCAAAAATCACAATCTGCCTCATTTAGAATATGCCATCACCTTGAGTTCTGAATATATCCCCTCGCTCTCATTTCAACCTCATATTAGATGGGATTATTCCTTCTTGCTACCTACTCTAGCTCATTTTGTTCTGTATTTCTGGCCACCTATGTATTAGTGAATCTTGTCTCTATCCACAGTCTTCAATAAATGGGATTGCCCTACACCAATCTTAGCATCAGCTCTTACATTCGTCTTTTTTTCCCTTTATTCTTTTGTTGAATTTGGTAAGTTGCTGCCCATTAGTTCCTTTAAGTAACACTTCCCCCTTCTTAAGCTATATAAAGCCAGAATGTCAGTATCTCCAACTTACAGAAGTTGAAATGAGTGACTGACTTTTTGGAAGCTCTGTTGCAGTAAACAGACAAGATTTCTGTTTCTCTGGCTAATTCACCATCTCCAAGAAAGGTTGCAGAATGAAGGCACAAGGCGAACAGTAAGAACCACACTTGGTACCTGTAAAGATTCTTTGCCAACTATCACCATTATCACTGTAATGTTTTTGAATGTGTTTTCCCATAAATAATTCTTTGCTGAGATACATAAGTGTTCTCATTTAGCAAAAAACAGCCTGCAATGCAGAAGAATAAAAGACCTTGGTTGGAAAAGCATTAACAGTAGAATAGAAAATGCTGCATTTCTAATAGATGCTCATAAAAATATTTATTGAATTTGATAGCACAGAGAATGAGTTAAAACTTTGAGAAAAGCATCTGAAACTATAGCTCAAAGTTTCTCTCCCGAAACTCCCACTTTCTATGCCTCTGAGAATAAAGAGATAGAGCAAAGGAGGCTGAAATGTCTGTGCTTCTTTCCCCTCATTCTAAGCAAGGACACCTGCCCTCCTTTGTCTAACACAGTTACATTATAATTTGGGGACTGACACAAAGGAAAGTCCTCTTTGAGAGGAGGAGCTGTGTCCTGTTGAATATGTGGTCGCAGTGCCTAGAGATGAGACTGAGTCATTGTGGGTCTATAATGGATACTTGCTGGAAGAGAGGAACATCGGAGGGAGAATAAAAAGTGAAGCCATGGAGGAGCTCTCCAAATCACACCCTTTCCTTTCAAATATTCATGAACTGACGAGGCGGAGAAATTGTTCTGCTCCGTTACAATATCTGTCTCCGTTCCCTCTTCCACACATGTAAGCAGCAAGCACTTACTGTCAGATTGTGACCCTGGGGAAGTCATTCATTTCCACTTGAACCAGCTGTTTCAAATAACTTGTGCATGTTGCATTTACCAAAGGAAAATTATACCTTTTTTTTCCTTTGATTCACTGAGGGATTTTTATTTGGAAAACATTTACTTGTATCTTTCAGCTGCTGTGATAGATTTCACAGCAAGTTTCTCACTATGAAAAGAAGAACCCCTGCAAACTCCCAACCTTCTTCAAGGTCTCTCGGGCTGCCAAGCTCAGGGATGCATGGAGGGATGTGGAGGGGGAACAGTGTGTTCTCTTGGAATCCAGGCCCAGGAGGGGCCCCATCTGATCACATCTATTGTAAAACTGCCTGTAGGGGGTGAAGCAGAATAGCCACAGAGCAGTCCAAGGAGGGTGCCAATCATAGATTCAACATTTTTTATTGATCCTTTCTTTCTTTCCACTTCTGTGAAAATAAGATAGCGAATGTAGTAGTTTGCTAATAAGGTGCTAAAAAATTGTATCTGCAATTTTGATCATTCTGGGGGGAAAATGTCCTTAGTAATAAGGAAACACTAAGATTTACACATTCCTGGGCACATCATTAGGGTAAGTAAGGAACTCTTCATATTTGCTTTTCTAATAGAAGTGATAGAATTGCATGCACTTAGGCAGTCATTCCCCACACTCCATTCTGTTGCTAGATCCAACTTAAAGCAAATAATTTGCATTTTTAAGAGATACATTCTTTGTGTATGGTACCCAGAAATAGTTTTAGTGTACAATATATATTCAACATGCATATATTTAATAGTAACATGAATGGATAGCATAGACTGTGTTGGTGATAAACTATAACATAACCTGCATTTGGTAAGAAGTAACTTGATGCAAGTAGATTCAGGATTTCCAGTGTTAGAGAACAAAAAAAATGAATGAAAGACACTGTTTTTGCACTCCAACATGATTTAGTAGTCAGGATATACAGAACGTGTTTCAGGAAGAGTGAGTCATCTTGTCACTGGAGCATCAGATTTGGGGAGATTTGAGGTTTAATGTTAAATATATTTGGAAGTGTGCCGTGATAGGATATAATAAACGACATTGGATTCTCAGAAACCATCAAGAATGTTTGAGCCAAAGGAAAGGCCGATTGGATGGGAGCCATTAAGAAGATATTAAAATAGGCTGGTTTGCTAGTTTGCCAACCATAACCTATAGGATACACAGAAATGAGTGGAAGGGTTCTGAGAACCATACCCTTTTTTTGACCAGAACCTGTCTACTTGAAAATGGGTTAGGTACTGAAAATAGGTAGTCTTGAGGGAAGGCGATAAGATGGCTTAATGTGTTAAGAAAAAAATAAATCAAATTTGACACTTACTTATCAATGATATTTCCGAGTTTGGTGAGTACTTTCAGGTGCAACACAAAAAAGAAATAACAAAGATGTTTATAAAATGTCTGTGCAGGAAAACAGACAGAAAAACAGAAAAAGTTAACCCAGGCTTAAAAAAATTGTTGAAGTGAGAATTACTGCTTCGGTGGAAAAAGTGAATAATTATAATTATGCAATCAACTGAAACCAACTAGGCTAAGAGAACAAGTGACTTCATATACACTCATGCAGGGATTCTCTCAATGTTGAACAGTCTTCAGCCAAGGTAGATAGATTGAATCAACTCAGGAACTTTAAAAGTTATGGATTCTTGGCTTTGCCTTTTAAGAAGCCAATTCAGTATATCCAGTTATGACAAGGAAAGCTTTATACTTTCTAGATCTACCTGTATTTTCTAATGGGCAATCACTGGACACAAACACTGACCTAACCCCTTGTCCTGGGATGCCCACCTGGATGTACATCTCATTTGGGCCTAAGATCGAACAACTGAACAAATGGTCAAAGGAAGACAGGCAAAAATTAATGTCCACCAGCTTTCCCCCGTCAAAGCTTTTATATTAGTCAATGTTAATGCTCAAAATGATAAGATTCTACCTCTGAAATGCTTATGTTTTGTTTGGTCATTTCTAAAAGAGAAGTATTTCATTTCCTTCCCCTTCTTAATGTTTAAGACAGTGAAGCCAAGTCAGGGTAACACTTGGGTAATTTCTTCTTGTAAATGAAATTTAAATGTGAAAATAAAGTACCATCTCACCATTTTAGCTCTGGAGGTAATATTAAATAGCACATGGTTCTATCTCATTTTAGGAAACTGAATGTCAAAGGAATTCTTTCTTCTATATTAACTGCTTATAGTCCAGGAAGATTTCGTATTTACATGGTATTCTTTTTATCTATTACATTTCCTACTCCTAAGAATGTATGCTGTATTGAATCACTCAAAGTGATTCTTTTTCTTTTATCCACAGGTGCAATTGTTGGTGTGCACATTCATGTACACCCACACACACCCACACACAGCTGCACACTTCAAATGATCATCATTTGTGTTTTAGTTCTAGTGAGCATAATATCAAGAGTCATCACCTGCCAAAATATGACTTAGCTGGACAAATCATTCATTCATTTTTTTTCAATAGATAAAACTTGTCGCTTTCACAAATACTAAGAAATTCTTCATTAGTTTGATGCTTTCAGAGAATTGTTTTATATCTTCAGGTCTTTCCCACAATAAGGCAGGATGAAAATTCCAAGGTTACAGAATTTTACTCTAGAAGTCTATGAAGGTTTAATGGTTCTGCTGAAATGGCTAACTAAGTAACTATCTAGTAGTTGAAATTGTTTTGGAATTTCCTTCGAACTTTGAAGCTGTTTGGAGAACTTGAATAACAATCAGCACAATCTCTGTATTTGTAAAGAGCTTTCCAATTTCCAAACACCATCTTATTTGATTCTCACAACACCACAATGCAGTGATTCCAACAGATAGTAGTTTCTTCCATTTGTAGATGAGAAAATTGAGAGCCTAATGATTAAAGCATATGGGCTGAGTTACTTTTCTTGCATTCAGGAAGCTCTTATATTCTTCCAGGTTACATATAAAAATCAACCTGTGAGGAAGATTGAAAGGGTGCTTTGCCCCCCTTTTTTAATGGCCAAAAAAGACCACCTTTGAGATGAAACCACATGATGGTGTTAGAAGAAATACATTGAACCTTCACCCTGAAAGTGAATCTGGATGAGCTAATAGCCAACTTCAAGCAACTCCCTTTTGCTTTTGAACTATATTTTTATCTTGGTGAAGACAAAGAGCTCAGCATTTTGAGTCTACTTGGGCAGTACTTAGGTCTATAATAGCCCAATCCAATTACAGATCTACTCACTTTAGCCATTGCTATTACACTAGGTTACTCTGCAAGGATAAAAGTATGTTGAGCAGGGCAATCCCAACTGAAGATGAAAAATTCTGCCTATTTATTGACATCATCGTTGTCTTTTGTAGATTGTCTTGGCATTCATTTCCTGGGGCTTTGGGGAGTGATTATTTGCTAAGTGAATAGAAGAAAAATTGAAAGTATCAGTGTTTACTTGACCTGAGACTTTCATGGCAAAAACTCAGAGCAAAGAGCAAATTAATGAATACATTGGTCACAAACCTTAGAGGCAAATGTTTGGAATGTCTTGGACATTTGACACATATTTTTTACTCTAATGGGATCATTTAAAAGCTTTGACCTTAGCCTATAACTATCTGGGGGGAAATGGAGAGAAATGAAGCCTGAGCTACACAGCTAACAAACTGAATTTATGCCTGCTAATGTGAAATATTTATTTAAACCAGCACAGCAGAGTGGGAAAATTCATGGGCTAGAGATTGCACACGTGGAGTTCTAGATGTTACCAGTCATTCTCGGTCAGCCCATCCTAAATCACTGAAGCTCTGTGGGTTGATTTAAAAGACCAAGGCCAAAGGATGATTTTGCAGTCACAAAAACCTGGGATATGATTCTAAAATCTGTGAGGAACCCCTCACACAACTGAATGTTATAAATCATGCACAGGGCATCCCTGGTGGCGCAGTGGGTTAAGCAACGCACTATGAAGCAAATCGCAGCCCCTGCAGCACGAGTTCGATCCCTGCTGCCGGCCAGGGAGGGGACCCACATGGCGCGGCAGACTTCTCCTGCCTTGCCCGCTGCTGCCCTCGGCAGTGTATTTCTATTGACCTGCCTGTTCTGCTCCCCGCTCTGTCTCTGGTGAATCCTCTCACTGCCCTGGACTCTCCTGTACCCCAGCTCTTATATGCATAAATATGTAAATCTTTAAAAAAAATAAATTATGCACAGCCCAAAACATTGATATTATGCCTCTGACCTAAAATTGAAACCATCAACATTATTACTGTTTATCTTGAAACTCCCTTGTTCAAGCCAACCTCTCAGTTGAGAGATTAGCTTAAATTTCACTTGCCATAGAGATGCTCACAGCACATAAAATCTGGGTTCTTAGGGAGACCAGAAAAAGGGCAAATCCCTTATATCAAATTGTAGTCTGAGCACTTTCCCTTATTCTTAATCTTGACCCAACCTACAGAGACAAATACAGAAAGTGTGGAATGTAGTGGATATATGAAGAATTAATGAAGTGAAAAATCTGGCAAAGTATCAGACACATAAAAATGTTAAATAAACTTTAGTTATTATCACCATCATCAGCATCATTTAAAGCTGCCATAATCTCAGCAAAATGATACTACATACTGTTAGATACTCTTACTAAATAGTCTCTGAAAAAGCAAATTCAGCTGTAGTCTCTATTTTCAAATAACTCAATAAGAACTTCAAGTGTTCAGACAAATTTTAGCAGATTATTAATATGAGGGTAATTTTTAGAGTGAAGAGAATTGAAAAACTTGTAGTTTTTCCCTTCCTCTATTCCCTCCCCACCATTTGTGCTTTATGATTTGAATCATGAAGACTAAGATACCTTGGAATCATGGTTGTCGGGAAGATATTTATCTTATGTCCAGAGTACACAGAAACCCTGTCCATATTTTAAAAATGTTCCAGCAGAACATTGGTTCCAGTAGAACCATTAGCAACTTCCTTTTAGAACTTAAACCTTTCATTTCAGAACACAGATCATGCATGACTACATTTGGGCTTAGTAATCCTAAACAGATCAAGAATACTAGCAACAGTGTTCAGGTTTTACTAGCATTAGAAATACAAGATAATGTATTTGTTTTAAATTTTTTTTTCATAACACATATCTTCAAAGCACTTTCATGTCTGATTTATGATTTCAAACATCCTGTTAGAGAGGTAAAATATCTATTTTTAGTACCATAATAAAAATGGATAAATTGGGTTATAAAGATAAATGACTTTATTTTTAACACAAATTAACAATATGTCCTATAAGCCACGTTGAGTGACAAAAAATGAAATAAGATTTCTTAGATATCAAAGAATGTGTAATGTACAAGGTAGAACGGTGAGTACATGATGGAAAGAAAATGAATCAAATGTAATTTGATTAAGGTACCATTAGGATAATATTTTGATTCTCTGTTTGCAACTTGGTTCAATTAAATATGAACACAAAGAGCAGTTACAATTCAATCTGCTTTCGTTCATGGTTCAATTAATAGTTACTACTTTGAGCCAATTAAATACATTCATGATCTGTTTCCAGTCTGAGATTCATAGTCTGGTTGCAAACAAGTTGCTAATTAAAATGGAGCACAAATTAAAAGGAAATGGAAGGATGTAAGACTTTTGTGTTTTGGGAGGTTATTATATGCATGCCACTCTATCACTTCATCTTGGGAAAACTTAAAATGTTGTGTTGGTGAATCACTTTCACAGCCACCTTGTTAAATGAGTGAAAATTAGGATTGTTCTGATTTTCTTGTGGTTTTATGACTTCAATGCCCATAGGATTTAGTCTTACAGTGTAAGCCATTCATGGGTGCGATAATGTGGCCACTCTATATGGATGACAATTTCTCACTATCTTTTGTTTTTACTTAACGAGGCTATTCTCTCTGTAGAACTTTGGTATGTTTCATCTACCCAAATAGGACAGAGTGACAGCATGAAACTTCTTATATATTTCACAATTTTAACAGCCTACCCCACTGAACTATTTTCTATGACAAAGCTCACCTCTGTGTATATTGGTAAACTCTTTTCCACCACATCTGTTTACTTTCATACAAATATGACACAGTTATTATGGAAGAAGTCTAATGTCCCTAGGGAAAATGAATAAAATCAATTCAAATTCATGGAAAAGTGATTTAGAATAAGAAAGGACTGTAGAATTCACAATTCTACATCTGGATTTCAGAGAATTATCATTTAGATGCAGTGCTGGCCCTGACTCAGTTTTGTCTTGGTATTAGAGGCTTTTTTGTATCATCATCATCCCTTCAATATGGGGTGTTATTACATTTTTCAAAAAATTGCAAACTAATAAAATCTAAGGGAATTCATCAGGTTTCTAGAGAGTTTGAATTCCACACGTGCCAACTGTCAGTTTTAAGTAAGTCATGCAAAACTCGATTTAAATGATTCAGCCTTTCCTGAATATAGGAATGGGAAATGTTACGCGGTGGTTAGAATAAAATGGTCTGAATGGTGAAAATAGATTAAACCTGCTCATAGTTGCTGAGCAGAGATAATAAGAGATGATTTGAAAGTAGAAATAGTCATTTGTGATTAGTCTTGCTGTTAACACACTAGCATGTATGAGAACGTGAAACCAGTGAGATTTTTTCCTTTTCTGTGAATCAAGCATTCATCAGCGGTACGGTACCTCTTGGTAGGAATTTATCACACCCACCTATCCTGACTTCCATTTTCCAGCCCACCCACAAGTCACACAAAATAGACAGAATAGAAATGCATCAGTGAATGCAAATCAGGAAACCCTATGGATAAGGGCCCCTGGGGAAATCTGAACAGGGTGCTTCCTAACTTATAACCACGATTCACACAAGAGAATGCTAAGGGCATGCTACTTGATATATGCACCACGAAAAGGTTCAGACCAAAGCCAAGACCTATACTGAGCTGAATGTCAGCCCTGCTCTGTCTTACTTCTTTCTGTTAGTCTGATTGGATAACTGTCTTTGATTCTCAGTTTCCCAAGTGATGCTCTCGGTAATATATATTTCATCATGGATCGAATTAGGTCTATTTATACAAATATTTAGCATACTGTCTGGTCCAGTGTAAGCACTCAATAAGTTATTGAAAGTTTAAAACAAAAAAAAAAAGCTATCAAAAGTAAATATTTGAACTGTAATTATAAAAAAAAACATGTTTAACAGTATTTTTTAATTAGATCTATTTAATTATATTTGACATCATTTATGTTCCCCAGGGAGTTCCCACCACCATATCACCAGTGCACCATCACCTCAGTCCCTTTGCTCTTTCTGCCCTCATCCCTGTCTTTGCCTCCCCCCCCCCCATGATCCCTTTGGTTTATCTTTGACTTTTTGATCTTGTTGAGTTTTTTTGTTTGTTTGTTAACAGTGTTTTAAATACTTAACCAGTATTTGCTTAAGTCTTACTGTCTACCTAGGTCTGTCCTTATAGGCCTCAGATACTGTAAATAGGATATGCTTCTCTAGAAGACAGCAAATTTCCCCTATACCACAAAATCCATCCATTTCCTATACCTAGAGACTTTTATATTTGAATACATGTAAATACCAGGCTTCTATGGCAACTGGCCATGCCCCTAGCCCCCCCCGCCCCATGCTCTACTCTGGGAAAATCACTTTGCAATTACCTTTTCTAATTTTCTCACCTCTTTTGGATTACTTTTTAATATAAAATGCTTCCAGTGACTGATAGTTATCCTTGGTCAATATGCATTGGTTAATTACTTTTCAAGGCATCTGTTGCTTGTCAGGAGAACTGGTTCCACATGTTTGCAAAAATGACCTTTCTTTCTAGAAGATTCAGTTAAGACATTCTGTAGAATGGAGAGTAAAAAGATAAAGTCCCTCCCATTTATTAGGTACCTGTAATCTGTCAGCGACTTCTCTGGTAATTTCCTTTAACCTCTTAGCAACCTTATGAAACAAGTAACAATGTACCCATTTTTACATATCAGGATAATAAATAATTGTAGAAATCAGATAATTTGACATATATATGAATAAATTTGGACCCAGATCTATATTGTTCTAAAGTTCTTAAAGGTAGTATTTTTGGATTTTCTATTTGGACTGATAAATAAGGGAATTGATAAGGTCTCCCTGGGGACAAGGCCTTAAGACTGACCCCCATGACCAAGAAAACCAGCCCAGCTCCAGGGGTGCAGAAGCAGGGACAGGACATGTTTCTGGGTCAAAACAAACGAACAAACAGCACCTAAGACCAAACATCTAACTTGAGATGCAGCTGCCACCCAAGTTAGAAAACCTGTGAAAACAGAATATAAAACAGAGCCTCAAATCCTCCTTTGCACACGGACTTCTCCCATCTCACTGGCTGTTTCTCTTACTAGTGTATTTCAATAAACCGACCTTTCTTGTTCTCTACTCTGTCTCTGGTGAATTCTTTTACCACTGTGCTTCCAGCCTTTCCCTGGTATTTCTTCCCACTATAAAAAGTGATATTTCAGATGCCATTAGGGTCCCCAGTTAGTGGACCTTGAGTTATCAGAAATTTTCCCAGGGTTGTCCTGACCTAGTAATATGAGTTCTTACGAAAGACCAGATAGATTTGAAATGATAGCAGTCACTTTTGCTCACACCATGGAGTCAGCCTTGGGAACTGATTATATTCACCAATACCCTATAAGAAAATGGAACTTTAGTTTAATCACTGCAAGGAACTAACTCATGCCACAATTCCTTGCCTTGGAAGAGGTTCTGAGATTTAGGTGAGAACACAGCCCCTGATGACACCAGGGTTTTAGCCTGGAGAGAAACTAAACAAATCTAAAATTTGTTAATTTGTTACACAGTAGAAAACTAATACATGAAGCTAAATGCTAAATGACTGATAGATAGTAAGCACTGCAAGTTCTCTATTATGAGGTAGAAATAAATCAATTTGTGAGGGAAGGATGGTATATTGCTGCTGAAGAAAAATCTTCAGCTCAATGGGGATTGATGCTCTAGACCATACTTTTTTGATCTCCTCGCCTTAGTGATATGTCATTTTTCATTTTCGTAGTCTGATTTCCCTAGTCACAGATCCTAAGAAAAGTATTCATGTACACGAGATTCTTTATGAAAATACTGGCAGGGAAAGTTGGGCATAGAAAGGCAAATTTAGGCAAAGTCCCAGATTGTGCACCCTAAAGTTTATCCTTTCTTGGACAATTGATCTGGACTATCGTATTTGGTAGAAGTCAGTCTCTGGCTAATTATACCCTGGTGTTGGCACTGACAGCTGACTATAAGTATGAGCAAAATCAAAAGCAATTCTAATAACTCAAGGGCAATCCTTGGAAGAAAGACACAGAAGAGAGTTAAAAGAAAAACCATAAGACAGTGGCAAATAACCATATGAAAGAGAAGATGTTCTATGTCATAGGTCATTAGAAAAATGCAAATTAATATACTAGCATCACACATCCATCAGAATGCACCAAATCCAGAACACTGACAACATCAAATGCTGGTAAAGATGCGGAGTAACAGGAATGCTCACTCTTTACTGGTGGGAATACAAATAGAAATAGCCACTTTGGAAGATAATTTGGCAGTTTATTATGAAATTAAAATATTCTTACCATATGATCCAGCAATCATGCTCCTTGGTAGTTATCTAAAGGGGTTGAATACTTATGTCTGCACAAATCCTGCACATGGATGTCTTTAGCAACTTTATTCATAATTGCCAAAATCAAGATACCCTATAGTAGGTGACTAGGTAAGCTGTGCAACATCCAGAAAATGAAATATTAATTAATGCTAAAAGAAATGAATTATCATACTGTAAAAAGATACCAAATGCATATTACTGAATGAAATAGGCCAATTTAAAAAAGCTACATCCAAAAACATTCCAATTTATGATATTCTGGAAAGGATAAAACTGTGGACATTGTAAAATGATTGGTGGTTGCCAGAAATTGGTGGGAGAGGACGATTAGGTTGAGCACAGAGCATTTTTAGGGTAGTTAACTTACTCTTCATGATTATGTAGTGGTAGATATATGTTATCATAAATTTATCCAAAGCTATAGAATGTACAATAGCAAGAATGAGCCCTAAAGTAAGTGATGGACTTTGGATAATCATATACCAACATAGAATCATTAACTATAACAAATGTGCTACTTAGTTGTGTATATAATGAAGGCGGCTGTGCCCCTGTGAGGGGAGGGGTATGTGGACAATCTCTAAGCCTTCCTAAAACTTCTGTAATAAAAAAGAAAAACAGAAGGAGAGCGTAGCAATATACTGGTAATTTGTAAAAAGATTCAAGTGAATCTGGGTGATGTACTAATGATGTCCTTTGATGATGAAGCATTAAAAAGATTACAATTAGTAGCTTAACAACTCTGGAATAGTGCTGATAAAAACTAAAAAAAAAAACCAGCAAGTTGATTAAGAAATAGTCTCTTTGCTTACTACTAAGACTGTCATTCATTAAATGACAGTTATGACCCAGACACGACTTCATTTAATATTAAGCACAACCTTCTAACATTACTTTTATCACCCTCATTTTACACATGCTAAAATCTTGGTTATGAGAGAGAGAGTAACTCAACAAATGAATGTGCTTTGTAAATACGTAAGATTTGAATTCTGAGTCAAGTGACGTGCCCGTTGCACTACAGCAAAGACACTCAACTCTCAGTAGGTTTGCCATAACATTTTGGCAAATTGTCTCAAGTAACAACCATGGAAAAGTTTTCAGTGTGTCTACTAATCATTTTATATAGGTTAACATTATTTTATAAAAATAAAAAAAGATTCATTTATGCATACAAGCGCTGTAGTACAGGCCAGAGTTACAGGAGGTGAGAGGATTCACCACAGACAGAGCGGGGAGCAGAACAGGCAGATCAACAGAAGTACACTGCTAAGGGGAGCAGCTGGCCAGACAGGAGAGGTCTGCTGCACCATGTGGGGGACGACCCCTCCCTGGCCGGGAATCCAACTCACGCACTGATATGCGGAAGATGCTTCACAGCGCGGCGCTCAACACACTGAGCCACCAAGGAAGCGCTCTGCTTCCTGTCTTGATATGTTATCTCAGGAGCTTGAAATGCACACTACATTTCAGCAAAACCATAATTAATAAATTTGAAAAAAATCACTAAATGTGAAAACTTCCCTGAAGGAACTTACAAGTAGTCACATGAAAGCATAAATGTATATGTGGAATGAGAAACAAAAACTGTAATCTAGTGGAACTACACCCATCATGTTATAAGACATATATTATGTCCCTGCAAATTATATATTTACTTGAGACTTCAGGGTTCAAAGCAGGCAAACCCAAGAAGTCCTTGAGTTGTTTGTACCAGTTGCTCAGTGAGGGAAATGCTTATATTTACACAAAAAGATAGCAGTAGTTCACATCAGATCTGCTTTATACAAATTGGGTTTTCTGTCACTGCAATGTTGATTGGTGGAAAGTTATTCAAGTGGTGATTGGTGGGATTTCAATCCTGCACTGTTTGCTTGCCGAAGTGGCTTTATTTTCTTTGCCATGGACCTGTCTGGACATTCAGAGACATGCTGGAGCTCTGGGGATGCCTGGGACCTCACATCTTTTTTTTTCTCCCTTTAATTTATATATATTTGACATCAGTTGTAATCCCCATTTATTCCCATCACCATATCACCAGTGCACCATCACCTCAGTCCCCGGTGCTCCCATCTGCCCCACCAAGTGTCCCCAATTGGACCTCAGTTCTGACTCTCATTCTAACCCAAACTCAGAATGATTCAATTTTTATTTTCCTTTTAAAGACTATTTATTACCTATAACATTAGCTTGAAGGGGGGAGGGGAGACACAGAAAGACTACTCCACAGATATTCAAAGAAGGAAGAAATTTATTACATGTAGAGAGTTAAAGTAGAATTTGAAGCATAAGTGGAATTTAAATGTATTACAGTGGAAAGATAAACCACCATAGGTGGAGGAACAGTTGGAAAACAGGAAGGAGCAGCTTTTCCAGTACTCAGGTAGTTCAATTTGATTGGGACAGAGGAAAGGGTAGGCGAATGGTATGTAAGTCAAGACCAGATTGTCCATTTTAAATGTCAAGAGGTAATTTAGGCTTTAATTTTTGCTCATAGTTCAACATTCCCATTTCTAAAACACAGCTGATTGAGGAAACTATCAAATTCTGGACTATATGTAAAAGTATATCTTATTTCAAGATAATTGTCCATCCCTTGATACAAAACCAAAGGGATAGTTAAGAGTTTATTTTGTTGTTTTACTAGAAACCACAGAAGAGGATAATGTGAGTTGAAGCTCCTCTAGAGCATTTTCTATGACCAAGGAACACCTGCCATGAGACTGTGTTTATTTCTGATGTCTTTTTAATCTGCTTACCAATTTGCAGTTAGAAAACAAAGCAACTAAAGCCGCATTAAGTCTGGAAGCAGGGTAATCCTCACCTCCCTCTTAGATCAGCATCATTTTATTGAATGTGCTTATTTGGGTTTGTCTCTATTTACGAAGGAAGATAAAAACCATATTTGTAAAACTTTCATTAATGACCTGAAATACCACCGGAGAGATAGTGGGCTTTTCCGGTGTTTATTTAGACAATTATTCATTTGCAAGGCAGGTGTGTGGAACGGAGCATAAAAAATAAAGGACAAGTACAACTAACAGTTCCAGTGAAGCCTGTAGATGTAGAATCTCAAACTGAAACTCATATGAAACCGCAAATATACATGATTTAGATGCTTCACTCCTTCTCTGTACAGTCTCCCAATCTCCAAGTGTCCTAGTGAAAATTAAATGGAAACTTTCTGAAGGAGAAGTTCAGTGGCTTATGAATTTGTTCCCATTTCTTCCTCCCAGGCCTGTGAATGTTGGATCTATAGGGAATCTTATGATAAAAAAATAGAGCTATATTGCTTTTTCCAGCTCTCAAGGGACTCATTCATACTAGAGAGCTCATTTAATGATTTACAATGGATGAATATGTCTTCCTTGGCAGAAAATCTATTAGAAAAAAACAAATTAAGATCTGTTACTTGATGCACTTATAGGACCTGATCCAAGAAAACCCATAAATGAATTACTTTGTCAGAGTCATCTCAATATTATGAAACTACTTTTTTAAATTTCTGATTAGGGTAAACCCTTGATACATATTGATATTATTATCATCATTATTATAATTAATGAAAACAATACTGACACCATCAAAGATGCATAAATGAGTAAAAATGCATAATTGATAACATTTCCAAAGTATGAATTTGAATTCTGCATTGCTGGAGACTGGTGTTCATTGTAGGACTTTTAGCTATTAAGAATTGGCCAACAGGATGTGAAGAAATTGGAAATCTTGCACATTGCTGGTAGGAATATAAAATGGTGATACCACCATGGAAACAGCTAGACAGTGCCACAAAAAATATAAACACAGAATTACCATATGACACAACAATTCTACCCCTAGGTATATAGGCAAAATAATTAAAATTAAAATACAGGAAATTGGCATATAGATGCCAATGTTTACTGAAGCATTATTCACAGTAGACAAAAGCTAGAAACAACCTAAATATAATATCAACGGCTAAATGGATAAATAAAAGTATGTATCCACCAATGGAAGAATGTATCAACAGTATATGCACACAATTTAATATTATTCAGTCATAAAAAGGAATACAGTTTGAAATACATGCTGCAATACAGAGTCAGTGAGTAAATGGGTCTAGTTTATTTCATCATTGATAAGAATGGAATTTCCATCACTACCATTGCTATTTTTATAAATTACACAGGTGGGAATGTGTTTTCTACATGTAGTTTTACAATTAACTTTACCAGTATTGTTGGTGATATTTTACCATTGCTGCTACTGTTCTTAGAAGACTAAACACTTTAGGTCATTCCATTATGTTTTCTGGGCAAATTTTGCAATTGTCATTTATCTTTGTCATACATTAAGTTACAGATATATGTGCTCTAAGCAAATTTTCCTCCATTGATTTTACATATTAATATTAGTATTAATTAGTTAACTATTGGATACCTACTGTGTATCACATTTTATGTAATTTCTAACTTACCCGATAGACTGTATATAAAGTAAGTGGGTTTTTTGTAGAGATGGAAAATTTTATTGAAATTAATTAATTTCTATTGCTCTTGTAGAGTTGGACATTTTATGTTCCAGAGGATCTAGTTTGGGGGATATTGTCCAGTTGTATGATTATCAATGAATGTGTCCTTTCTGTCATCTTTATACTCAGAGTGAAGATGTGGTCATTCCATTCTTTTTTCTCATGTGAAGTCTTCCCCTTTTCTTATGAAACCCCAAGTCCCTACACACAGAATAAATATCTCCAGTCTGCTCCATATTCTTCGACTTTTTTGCCTACTAATTTGTCTGCTATTAGTTTGTTTGTGTGTCCTGTCTTAGTGAACCCAGTTAATGTAGGAGAATTTCCCCCTCAGCCCGTATAATTACAGTCACTAAGATAAAGAGCTTTGTCTTTCTGCCTTTTTCTCTAGTGTAGCCAAAAGAAGAGAAGCTAAGTTAGGAAATGAAGGTTCTTGTTTTGTGTTTCCCAATGACAGTCAAAGTATGGTCTAAAAAGTGCTTTTTATTGAGTTTCCACAAGAGACAAAAATCTTTGCTTTGAAAGGAAATGACTGTAGCTGTTACAGGGGAATCCTCAGGAAAAAAAAGGGGTTCCAGGTTCTGTGCTCCACACTAAGGAAGGATGGAGTGATCGGGGAGGGACAGCTAGAGAGACTGGGAGAAGGAAGGAAGGAAAGAGAACAAAAAGATGTGGAGGAGGCACTTGGAGTAGAGAGAATTGTGAAGAAGTTTTGCGAGGAAGTTGTGATTGCTTGACCTTGGACTTGTATCAGGGACTTGGGGGACATGGAAGGAGACATTTGAAAAGAGACCAAGACATAGGTGAGCGTACTATGGGGAAGCTGACAATGGCAGCCTTTATCTTGAGCTGGATTTTGATTTTGCTCCTTTCCTTCCATATTTAACTATCCCCTTCTGCCCCTTTTCTATGGGTCTCTGCTGATAGGTGCCTTAGACTTGTGGCAGACTTTTGGGCCTCAGTGGCCCTACTTTGGGCCAATCCTGTTTGGCTGGGTGTTTACCTTCAAGGGGGTGGGTAATTTTGAGTATTTACTTGGAAACTATTTTAACTATATTCTTTCTCTTCTGTTTATTGCACATAATTGTGTTAGAGTTCTTTTCTATTGAACTTCTTGCAAATTAGACTATGTTTTGTATTGCTGTGTCATATTGGAGAGACCATGTAGAGCAGGCAGGTTTGGGGGTCCAGGAGTGCCCCTCACCTTGCCCTATAACAAAGCCAATAAACAAACTTTAGTTCTACAGATATATATTTTTAATAGTAAAAACTCAAAGGAATGTAAAATGAAAGAAGCAGTGACTTTCTTTTAGCATTTTGTTGCAAGTTGTTTATATCATAAGGAAATTGTTACCAGTACTTCATGTATTCCCACATAGATTGGCAATGTCTTAGACTTTTGGATTCATAGCCCAGAATGACTCCTGTCACTGTTCTGGATCTCAGTTTCCTTAATTGAAAATAAGAGATTTGACCAAGAATAACATGCACATCTTTCCCTGCTCTTAGCATGCTCTTAACTCAATGATGATGAGTTATTTAGGAGTAAAGATACATAGCAGTGATAAGATAAAGTGAGCAAATAATAAAATGTCTTTCAGTTTTTCACATTAAAGCACTGAGAAATGTCTGAAAAAATTTTTCTTGTGGGTATTTGAAACGTTGGAAGATTGAGTCTTTCAGCAGCATATTTAAGTAAATGGTTCTGCAGTAAGATTAACTTTACATCATATTCTCTAGCCATGTACTAACTGTGTAGGCTTGAGCAATTTCATTAGTCTCTGAGATTCAGTTTAAATTATTTGAGAAATGGAGCTATGAATGCCAAAGTTAGAGAATTTTTGTGACTATCATATGAACTCATGAACACATGGGACTGAGCTGAGTGTCTGTTATTGTTTAAGTAATTAGCAAGTGAAATTGATTATTAAATTATTTGTATGTGTATTCTAGAATCATAGCTCTTTATGTTAACTACCTTGTATTTCTTATATGTCATATATCTATAATTCATACATATATATTCATTGCTTATTTTGTTATGTTCATCCTTAGAATGGCATTAAGAACTCCTTCAGAACATGTAACATATTTAGAAAAAGATTTGCAAAGAGTTAATGTACAATTATTATGATAAATAATATTCAGGTAAATTAGCACCCCAAATTTATAGCAGTATGCTGTTTTGCTGAGTTTACAATAGTATCACTTTCATCAGTAATTGCTTATCACCTAAACATAGCACAGTGCCTCAGAGAATAATATGAATGCTTGACACTAAAATTGCATTATTTTTCTTTACATTTTTTTACATTTACTAGTTTTCTAGGGTGGTCATAACAAAATGCCACAGACTGGGTGACTTAAACAACAGAAGTATTTTTTCTCACTGTTACGGAGACTGATGTCCAAGGTCATGGTGTTGGCAGAGCTGGATTCTCCTTCTCACTTCTTGGTTAGCAGATGGCTACCCCCTTGCCATGTCCTTACATAGCCCTTTCCCTGAGTGTACACCCTTGGGAGATTCTTGTGTGTCTAAATTTCTTCTTCCAATAGGAAAAACAATCAAATTGGTTTAATCCAGCCTCATCATCACCACCTCTTTAAAATACATTTTTAATGACCTAATTATCTCCAAATATAATTGTATTCTGAGATGCTGAACATTGGAAGTTTAATATATACATTTGAGGATTTCATGGAGCCATGCACAATTCATAACATAGCCCTTCTCCCCTCTTGGTCTTGAAAAAGCTTGTTAATTAGCCATAGGGTCTTGAATGAGCAAATCGCTATCCAGATCTTTCTTTCTTGTATACTGGCATGTGTCCCTATAGAAGAGAAAATTTTTTCAAAAGGCACGTAAGAATATGTGACATTCTAAATGGAGAACTGAGATGAACATATAAAACTGTTGTGTTTTCATCAGGTCACTGAAGTATTCCTTCAGACTTCTGACAAGCTGAATCTGTGCCTTGGGAAGAAATTTGCACTGGAGTTACTATAAAATCAGTATTTGATGGGGAATGTTCAAAAACTTCAAGATAATATCCATTTTACACTTGAAAATTTATGTCAAGAAATTTTGTTTCTCTATGAGGAACAAATCTCAAGTGATAAAGTTAGGGTACCTGTAGTCCTTTGTTTTTTCGCCTTGAGGGTGCACTGTGTTTCCAGCTGACAGACCTTTATGTCTCTTCTCTGGAATTGCATTTCACACAACCTTCTGAATCACCACAGAGAATCACCATGATTAATCAATGAAGGCCAGAGAAATGAAAGAATAACCACTTACCCGTGCTCAGTTTCCTTTGATGCAATACACCCAGAGTGAGCTTAAGTTTTATGAGTTTGAAAGCTAAATTTGATTATAAGCTGAACTTTTTTAGCTAAGAAGCTGCCTTATCTTTGTCTTCTGAGCTCAGCCCACACAGGAATTTGTTAAAAGTATATGGGGAAGAACTAATCAGAATTAATAACAGAACTATAAAAATTTATTTTTAGAAGACATACAGTATAAGTATAATTCCTCTTTATTTCATGGAGCTTTTAATGAGTGGAAGTAGCAACTAACATTTTTAAGAGTACCAGCCTCTGTTAGCCACAGTACATCGTTTATTTTGAGCTAAAGGTCATTGAGAACCAACAGATGGAGCAAAAACATGTTTTCCTTTTGTATAGGAAATTTACATTGATCAAAGAAATTTCCATTTGTTCCGATGTCTCCCTCTCTGATCAGGAAGAAGAGGGTTTTTCATAGCTCTTACCAGTGGGGAAGGTGCCAATTTAAATCTGTATCACAAACCTTACTAAACAATTCTTGTTAATTATACATTTCCTGATCGTCTTTCTTTAACTTGCCTTCCCTGCCTGAAGACGAAAACTCCTTTGTTCCTTGATTAGCCTAAGAGGTGGACAAGTCCAAGTCAAGTTCCCTTTTGGCTCACTCACTTCTGGGTGTTCCATGTGGACATGTGAACACATGATCAGACATGTTTACCCTTCTCTTGTTAATCTCTCCTGCCAGAACCACAACTGAAGAACTTAAAATAGGTAGAGAAAAAGTGTATTTCCCCCTTCTAGTTCAATCTTTTGGCTATCCTCTGTGATGGAAGTTTAATGATTGGTGATTTGGGATTTTAGCAAAGAAAATAAAAGACTCATTTCTGAAGTGTTCAAACATTTCATTTTTTATGGCCTTATTTGTATTTATTTTTAAATAACTTTTAGTTAATTTGTTTATTGTCTTACATCACTGTTAGTTTTTAAATAGTGTTTGATTTCTTCCCTCAGGCATACTCCTGGTAGTTCTCCTGCCAACGACAATACCTGTGATCCATCTCTCCCAATCCCTAGACTATTCCTTTCTCTTTTTTGACTTTCTTTCTTCCCCTCCCCTGCTGTAGGCCTGAGATCTATGGTCAGCTTGCAAATTTTGTCTTTTTCCTGACACTTTGTTCAGTTTCTCTATATTCCACATGTAAGTGAAACCATCTGATACTTACCTTTTTCCTTCTGATTTATTTTGCTTAGCATAATCCCTTCAAGCAGACCGAGTAGACAGCGGCATATTGGTAAATTCACAAATTATTTATGACGGAAGCCTAGACAGAGGAAGCTGAGATTTAGGCATAACAGCGGTCTAATGGTTACTGAGAGGTACAGAAATAAAATGAATTTGGCATGTTCTTTCCTGGTGTCTCTGTCAGCCCTGTCAAGCAGGACACCTTTGTTGAAGGTGAATCATGAAAACCTCTGATTCAATCTCTCATTTTTTCAATTTATAATTGGCACATAGAACACTATATGCTGTCATGACTTTTTAATCTGTTGTACTTATATGATGATAGTACTATTAGCAATAATGTAACAAATGTTGGTATTGCGTCTCACTATTTTTTAAAAAGATTTTATTTATTTATGCATACAAGAGTTGGGGTATAGGCCAGAGGCTCTGGGGGGTGAGAGGATTCACCAAACATAGAGTGGGGAGTAAACAGGCAGGTGGACTGAACTGCACTGCTCAGGGGAACAGCAGGGAGGCAAGAGAGGTCTGCTTCACCATGTGGGTCTCCTACCTGGCCTGGGTTTGAGCTTGATCTGCAATGGCTGCAGAAACTCCACTGTGCTCAAACCCTTGTGCCACCAGGGAGATCCTGTATCTAACTATTTAAAAACACTCTCCTATGGTCCAATTTTATTGTCAAACCAAAGTACGTGATAAGGTTTCTAGTTACTCTCATTTTGCTCTACTACCTTATCCATTCTTTCTCGAGCAATGCCCTGTTTTTGTATCCTAGGTAGGGTGAGGGAGACCAATATAAGTGTTTCACCTGGCTTCCATCGTCTTTGTCTTAGTGTTGTGTTCAGCCAAAGAGACACAGTAGGCAGGAGCGAGAAGTTGGGGGTGGGGGAGGTAGTCATGGATGGAAATTTGATCTTTATCAGGTGCCTTTAAAAAATACTAAGGGGATCATAAGAAATGGGCAGAATACTTTTCTGTACATCAGAGGGACTACCTATAAAACATATGTTATAATCCTACCTCCACCTTCAGTGAAAGAGCAAAAAAATGGAGTAAATAGATAAGAAAAATTCCTCTGGATTAATTCTTTAGGGATTATGAATTCTCTACTGAGAAGGGAAGACATCTAAGCAATTATTTTATGAGGATTTGAATGATAAAAACTATTGCAGTTGTTTTGGCTCACATTTCCTCCCCACATCCTTGCTCTGCTATCACCATCTCCATCATCATCAATGCCACTGAGGAAATTTATTATCAAGGGTCATTATGAATTGTTTGTTTATTGCAATATGAACGTTTGTAAATCTGAAGCTGCAGTCTTTAGGTGAGACTCATGGTGGTTACCCACGGCCCTTCAACTTACAAAACATTGGCATGTTCACGTAAAACACATACTGCAGTTGCTGCCACCAAGCTGTCTCAGAGGCCAGGTTAGCCAAGGTCCACCCAGATTATTGCTTGCCCTTGTTAAATTTATATCCTAATGGAGCCTTTGATTTGGACTTTATAACAATTTATTTGGGGATGGGGGAAGAGTAGGGTTACTTATGACAGCCTTCATCAGTATTTTATCCCAAACAACATTGCAATATAAATTAGTCCCTCCAAACTTCTTACTTCTCTCAATTAACTCTGATCTAGGAATAGCTGTTTTATAACTGCTACAAATCAAAGTACTATGCCACTGTGGAGGAGACTATCACATCTCATCTGTTAAAGGAATGATGTTTAAAGGCAGCATCGTTTCTTCTTTATGAAGGATTGTTGCGCTAAGTGCACATGGCCTCAAATTGTATCAGGGGAAAAGGGAGTTGAATCAGCAGTACTTGTACAATGTATGACTCCGATTACTCTACTCCCAGAAGTATTGGAATTTGCATGGATTAGCAGACTGGAAGCTGTAACAAAAGAACTCAGTTGGATGGACAGCATGGAATGTCTAAATTTACTAGACCCATAGTCTCCATTTTTCAGAATTCACTCCTTAAAGAGGCCAAAAGGGCTTTTGAGGACAAGGCTAATAGTCCCTAATTCCTTGGGTGTTCATTGTGAAATGCTATTATCTGCCCTAAGGTAATTTGCTATTAATATGGATGTAATACACAATGCTATCAAAACTTCCACTGTAATGCAGTCTTCATAAATGTCTATTACCTTTTCAACAGCCCCTGAATCCATCATTTGAATTAACCTCTTTGAACATGAGTGAACATTATTCTGCACAGTACAGCATTTGTAGTGCTGCGAATGGAATGGGACTGAGGGAGCATTAATAACTCACATAGACCTGCCTTCATCACATGGCCATATGCTACATGCCCAGACAGTGCAAGTCATTCAAAGTGTATTTCCTGATTAAGTATCAGAAGTGCAATAGCTCAATAAAATGTGTGACCCTGAAAACTCCTCACTATTTACACACATTTCATTCTGTCAGTGTAATAAGTTGACTATATCTGACTCAATGTTCCTGGATTTTATGCCTCTCATGTAGATAGCATTATTTTATCCCATCAGTTGTCACCACCAGGAATTTAAAAATTATCTGTGCTTAAAACAAAGATCAAGTTAGTAACAAATTCATGTTAAAAAATTTAAAGGGATTTAGAAGAGAAGAATTTATCTATGAATAAACACAGTTTCAAAATGCAAATTAAAATTTTATCATCAATTTTGTAAAAAGGTTTGAAGAACCAAGAGGTTCATGAAGAAATCGGTGACCCCTTGGCAAATGACTTCCTCCCATATGTTTACTTGTTCAAATCCCATTCTTCATATTTATCTGCATAGTTGGCTTTCGCCCTAGTGTCTCATGTGCCCATGTCTTCTCTTACTGGACTATATATTTAGGCTAAGAGGGTAAGCCTTGCTCACCTCTATGTATACCATCTACAATGCCCACCATCTTATTTTGCACAGAGTAAATGTTTAAAAGCTATTGCTTTAAGTGGTAATGATTTGTATGGGCTCAATATAATTTCCAGGTTAAAAACAAATAAATGAATATGGATTAACTTTCTAAAATGGACCCCTACTATGTTCAACCTCTCCTAATTTCCTTAAGGTGTATTTTCATGAACTTTAGGACTATTGTCTATGGTAAATGTTTCTGCTCAGTCTTTTTCTTGTGTTTATTATTCAAGGATAATTGTGTAAAATTTCCTGTGCCAACCCTACAAAAGTTGGTTGATACACCAATGGTACTTCGCACACATAAATCCAGTGCACCAACATTATCTAATTTTTAGTATGCAGAATGTACTCACGTCACATTTTTTGAAAAAAGAAAATAATTCTTGGTCTGTAAAGCAATGCAAATAGACATCCTAAATTTGTAAGTATTTGCTTGGCACTGACACTAGATTTATTTAATGCCATGACTTAAACATATTTTAATAGATTCCCAACATAAAAAGAAAGGCAGTGAAAGAGTTTTGCCTGCTCAAATAAAATGATGAATAAATAAATAGAGCATCTAATAATAGAAAAAATATGACATAAATAATGGTGAGCTGGAAAGTAATTGTGGAAGTTTATGGTTATTGGGCTGAATCTAATATGATATTAAATTTCTACTGGCATTTCAAGAGCTGTCCTAATTAATCAATTGGTAATTGCAGCTATGATTACCAGCTGTGATTATGATTAATTGCCAATTTTGATTGATCCTCCAATAATTCTGGCATGTTTTTCAATACAGAATCTCTGCTGCATTATGTAGTATTTGGGAGGCTGTGTTGTTAAAAGCAAATAATCAAACCCTTCACT
This sequence comes from Galemys pyrenaicus, assembly GCA_019455555.1. Lineage (NCBI taxonomy): Eukaryota > Metazoa > Chordata > Mammalia > Eulipotyphla > Talpidae > Galemys > Galemys pyrenaicus. The sequence continues at coordinate 1,449,556 of JAGFMF010012095.1, read as the reverse complement.
TTCATTATGGATCTGTCCTCAGGGAACAGGATTTGTGATACTAAGATCATGGATAGATTCACGGTGGAGGGGAGAGCCAGGAGAGTACAACATTATGCCAGAGATTATTTTAATCGAGTAGGTTCATTGTGGAGCTGGAATGGACATTTTATAATGATTCATTCAGGCTTACATTCTTTACACCCCCTACAAGTTGAACCTCCTTTAGTTGTAACAGGGTGATCACTTCAGCCCAGCCCAATCCTATGGGGAGTGAAAATAAATATCTCTGTGCTTTTTCAGCTATTGCACAAAAGCAAATGTCTCACCGTCTAGTTCCTTAGATAAGTTGCATGAACCTAAGGTCACAAGCAGAAGAACTGTTTCTGGAATTGCATCATAAATGAGAAAGTCTTAAAAGGCATTTGCTCTACTGTGGCACTAACCTGGTGTTGGTGGAGAAGTACCACCATGTTAACAGCAGGAAGTGCTACTTGGCAGTATTTAAGGATGACTTACAAGCAGGAGATATCTCCAAACCACAAATAGAATTTCTCTTCCAAGAACATTTTACTTCATGCTGATGTAGTGACTGACTTTATGGGAAGGCGAGGTCACTGGAAATATTTGAAATCCAACTGGGTCCAGTGACAAAGAGAAGGGCAGCAGGAGATTTGCGGCACAAGGTAGAGTACTTGTCTTTCCTGTGGTTCTACAGACTGAGTACTTTTAAAATGACACCTCCTGGGTAGAAATACAATAAGCAGTCAATAAACAAATACTAGTGCCGACTCCTAAGGGTTTTATCTTGGCCTATCTTGAGAGATGATTCAAAATACACATTTATGTATTTCATTGGGGGGAAGGAGAAGGAAGGGAGTGCAAAGAATGGGATGAGGGCAGAAAGAACACAAGAGACTGAGGTAATGGTGCACAGGTGGAATGGTGGTGGGAACTCCCTGGGGAATACAAATATGTCAAATATACGTAAATTAAAAAAATAAATAAATTGCATACATTTAATTATACACATTTTAAATTTAATTAAAATACATATTGTATACATCTAATCCTCCAAACAGTGCTATGAGGGAGACACTATTACCCAATTTTTGAAATATGGAAACTTAACATGAGAGAGGAAGTGATATATATTCACATTGATTAGTGATTGACAATGGAGCAAAAATTTGAACTAAGCTCATTCCAGCTCCAAATTCATGCTTCTAACCAGTATATTATGCCTAATTTTCAGAGAAGTTCAGAATACTAAAGCATTTTCCCTATCTTCAAAAAAAAACAAACAACAAGACAGTTATTGGTGATAGCAGAATTTGGACAAACTTATGAGTCTGTTGTGAAGCTCTTGTCTCCACCCTTATTTGTTTGTAAGAACACAAGTTTATTATTTTAACAAATGAGAAGTCTCCAGTTCAATGTTAAACGTCTTTTTGAACTGAAGTGAAGAGATCAGCAAGCCTAGTTCCATTGGAGGGAAGTCTGTCCCCTTATTTTCACCAGCGTCTGGATGTCCTGTGCATTCCTTGGCTCATGGCCCCTCCCTCCATCTTCTAAGCCAGCAGTCACTAGTGGCTTCTGGCTTCACTTCACCTCTGACTACACTACTTCTCTTTTATAAGGAGACTTGTGATGACATCGACAGCACCAGGATAACCTTCCTATTTCAAAGTCCTTAATCTAATCAAAACTGAAAAGTCTCTTTTACCATGTAAGTTAATATTTATGGGATCTAGAGGTTAAGACATGCCATCTTTGAATATCCATTATTTTCTATTATATACTTGTAAGTGATCTCATCTGGAGTGTCTTTGCCCACCCCTCCTGGCCATGGTCCATCAAGTTACCTAATGCACACTCATCTTCTCACTCCTGGAGTTGTATTAATAGTATGTCCATGAGCTAAAAAAAAAGAAAGAAACAGTGCAGGTTTTTTTTTTTTTTTTTTTATGACAGCCTTGTTTGTGTCTGGCAAGTTTTGGTAGTTCCATTAATTTATATTAACATTATTTAATTGGAGATAATTTTTGAAATAATTTTGAGACTGATAGAGGATTTGCTGATTTTAAAAGAAGCAGGATATAAAATAAGGTCAGCCTTGTAAAAATTATAATTGAATAAGTTTAGAGGAAAATATAAGAATGAGTTAAATGTATGGGAAATTATGAACATTTTCTTTTAACTTTCTGCAGGATTGCTTTCTTATTATCAGGTTCCCAGTTCATCCATGTGACTTTTACTAAATTCTAGCCTTCACTGATGTTCTGTCTTCTCTAAACTATGCTTTAGAAGATGTACCTGAACATTTGAATGCTTACAATATTATGTTCAGGAATCATTTTTACTTAAATAAAGCATATTTTTTGGATTCCCAAACCACTTAGTAAATAACTGAGCTTTCAATAAACAACATTCCATATATCAAATTCAACAATTGTTTGAATGTATATTATGCAGGTTTGCTTGGGATCCTACTTTGTCTGAACTAGAATGTCTGTCTTCCTAGAGGAATTACTGAATGCCTCTTTTACTAACAAACAGTATCATGATTTGAAGGACAAATTATGTAATTCTCCTAAATATGTAGCAAGCGTTACAAGTTGGTCTTGATAGTAACAGTAAAACCCGTGGTTCGTAATCTTAACAAGTGGGCAGCTAGACAATTAAAATATGTAGAAAGGTGGATTTTGGTAAGAATTCCTTGTCTAATATTCAATAATAAAATAGATACCAAACTTCCTGATGATTCAGAAGGTTGGAAGGATCACGATGAGTATTATGATAGAAAATCTATATAGCATCATTAAATGTTAATGCCAGAGGCATCACTTTCAGATTCTCTCATTTTTCAATTAAATTTCATGGAAATTAAGTGAGGTTTTATGAGACCACTCTGTTAATTGACTACTGGAATTTATAGGAATCCTGGTCTATCTGGTGTCAGTGACCATTTTAATTTTCTTGAACGAACATTTGTATAATAATTCAAGACTAGCCTTTCTTTGAACACTAGTGTGATGTATATTGCCAGAGTATGATATTCAAGTGGTAAAGTTTTCAGTGCTGAAGAACTAAGAGCTAAAGAAGGGAAAATATGGACTAAGTTTGTTTATCAAGTCTTTACAAGTGTTCTTTAAGACACATCATGATTTCAGAAAGAATTAGTTTGGACCTAAGGGTGCTTTGACCTGGTATAACCATTCTTCTGAATAGAAATAGCACCTTGAATCTAGTTCACTTCTTAGGGAAGTAAGAGTTGTGCTCTTCAGGTTTATGGGAAATGAGATTCTCATAGGTGCTGGGTGATCACCTGTGTCTGATCAAAGTACTTGGGTATGGCTATGACTGAAGAGAACATTTGAGACTGTAGTGTTTCTGAAGGAAGAGGAACCACAGAGGAGGAAGGGACACTCATCCATTGAATATCTTCTTCATTTTGAGCCTTCCCCAGATACCTATGTTCTTCTCCATGAATGAAGGCTATGGAATCTTTGTTCTTCTTCCTGTAAGATAGGTCACCCACTCCCTCAGTGAACTTCATCAATAGTTAAAAAGGAATGAGTGTTTCAAATAAGAAAAAGAGATTAATGTGGAAGGTCCTGTGCTAGGTACTTGACGTACTATATCTGAGTCACAAGTACAACACCCTAAAGCATAGGATTTTGTACCAGGGCTTATTCTATTCCATACGGCAGTCATAAGGCTAACTGTTACAGGCCTTAAGGAAGGTGAGCCTTAGATATGTCCATCTCTACCTCATTCTACCCTTCCTTGTCCTCTCTTTGTCTTTATGTAGCACTGAAGGATGGAATAACAATGCAGTAATGCAGGTTTAAATTGTTTGAGTAACTCAGTTGATGCTTGTTAATCTGACTTGATTCACGTGACTATTCTGGAACCCATCATTGTGACTAAAGAGATGGATATTAAGAAAGCTTAAATCTATATCACATGAAAAATTCCTCTTTCTTCCTTCAAATTTTATTTACCCCCCAGTGAATGACTATAATATTTTGGGAGTAGATTATCACACCACAATGTATACATACTTCACTCATTTTCCACCAAAATTCCCATACAAGTGCCCTAGCCCCTTCTTTTTTTATTCTCTTTTACCCCCATCCCCTTTTCCCTCTGGTAACCAGTATGTATTTTCACAGAATCTAAGGCTTATGTTTGATGTGCTTTGCTAGTGTGTTTTATTTGGTTATTTATATTCCGCTAATAAGTGAAATCATCCAGTATCTGTCCTTTACTTTTAAATGATTTCATTTAGCGTCGTCACCTCAAGATCTAGTCATGTCATCCCCAAAAACAGTTTCATCCTTTTAAATAGTTGACTATTAAAGGTAATATCCTGGCTCTTTCTGACATCTTGGAGCCTCTGTAGGTCTGCTGGGATCAGGAATTCTAAAACATGGCTGCACAGCAGCAGTCCAAGGCCATTTTTGCTGGATACCATTGGGGTCTGTGGAACCAGAGGGAACACACAACTCTTCAAATTGAAGGTGTTTATGCTCAAAATGAAACTGAATTCTATGTAGCTGAAAGATGAACTTGTGTATACAAAGGAAAGAACACAGTGACTCCTGGAGGCAAACTGAAGAAGATTAGAGTAGTAATGGGGAGAGGGAACATGTGCCCATGGAAACAGTGGCACAGTTCATGCCAAATTCTGAAGCCATCCTCCTGTTAAGGCCAGAGGACAAAGAACCCCAGTGACTCTGTACCCCCTCAAACTCACTGAAAAGCCAATAAATAAAAGTGGATTTCTTCTCATGTATATGTATATATGAGAATCATATATATATATATAAGATTCTATAATACTTTATTGAGCATATATCAATATAGTCTACCATTTTTCTCTTTTAATCTAGTCATCTGCCTTGAGTAGTTAAGTTCCTTCTGTTACTTGGCCTTTGTGGATTGTGCTACCTTGAACCTGGGAGTATCCCAAGGACAATTATATAATGAAGGTCTAAAAGAAGACTACACTAGACAGGCCCATGAAGATCATGTGAAGTAGGGAAGGAGCAGTTTCCCTAAAACAGAATATCTGCTGGCAGAAGAAAGGGCAGGATTACGGAATTATAAAGGATGAAAAATATTCATTAAACTGTAATTTCCCCCATGTAGAAATGAGTAAATTAAGTATCAAAAGGCTTTCCTATGCCTTGAATGTTTGTACAACAAGTATATACATGAGAGATGAGGATTCAAACTCAGAGTCTAAAATCTGTTCTGAATCTATACTCTTTCTTTTGTAGGCCCTGTGCATGACAATATTCATAAACCTTAAAGACAGGGCTTTCCTTAAACACTAGAATTATAATTTTAATCTAATAATAGAACTAAAAATGACACTCTTGAGTTATAGGAATGATTATTTTGGGGGTAATATAAAATGTCTTTCTCTGGAAATTGCTTCCCAAGAAGTATAATTTTCATTGTGTTTTAAAATAAGGGAAATCACAATCTTTTAAAGCCATTGGAGGAATGTTTCAGTGGCTTAAAATGGGTTTTTACATGGCTTGAAGATTTTTCTCAACTACTTATCACTATCCCAAAGTAACTACCCACAAAGCTTTCATATTTCTTATACAATGCTAATGGGATTTCAAGTGAGTCTTCCTTTTTGGCATGGGGAAATTTGGCCAGATGAATCAAAATCTTTATTAAAAAATATTTTTAAAATATATCCTGCACCTTCAGAGTTCACTTTAAAGAATTTATATTCTATAGAAATAATCAAAGGAGTACATACATTTGATTTTATAAGGGTTCTTCAAAGTATTTGAGATAACAAAGAAAATAGAAAACTGTCCAAACATTAAGTTATAGAGGGCTGGCTAAGTGAATTGTCATGAGAATACCTAACAATTGTTGAGCCCAGGCAAGGTGCTATATATTATTCATACTCTTCAAGGCATTTATTTGTCTCACATTCTCACAATCAACAACCTACAATTTGGTGATGTTTTTAATAATATTTCCATTGTCTTCATCTTCAGCTATAAAAAAAAAAGCATAGAACAAACAGAGTATGATTTGCAGAAAGTAAGTTAAATGTCAAGGATACTTATCTTCTAATTAACAGAATCTGACTCAAATCCAGGTTTATCGGGCTCCAAGGCCCAAACTCTTAACCACTAAGCAGTATTCTCATTTATCTAGGCAGTGGAAAAATACTCCATGTTTAAAAAAAATGCATTGTATACATCTATATAAACATGAACAAATTTTAATGAAAATTATTAGGTTAACAAAACTGGTAATGACTGAGAATATGTACTGGGATCCTTGTTTTATTAATCTTTAATTACTTGCATGTATTTATATAGTAACTTATTAAGCATGACTATCTTTGTGTAATGAAAACAGGCCACTTTTACATTTCTTGTGCTGGCTCTTTATAAGAAGTTAATTATAATAATCTTGAAATACTTTCCTAATTATACAAGTAAGTTAACTATTTCAATTTTGGAAAACAGAACTCATTTCCTCTACCTTGATAAGTCACCTTACCAGGCCTTCTAGTCATTGGCCTGAGGTTTAGATCATTCACTATTTGTAATCAAACCCTCCTACAAGGAAAGATTTTATACCTAGGATATTAAGTAGCTGGTTTACAAGATAGTAAAATAGAATTCCTAAGGTGGAAGACTTCAGTTTATAACTGATTTTTAATGCTTATACTTGAGAAACATCAGCAAGGGCTAAAAATATTTTTTTTAAAAATGAGTTAATCAAATATTTTTCACCCTCCAGAAAGAGTCATCATTTATTCAACTCCGGCAAAATGATTAGACTTTCTGCTTAATTCCCTGCAGAATTCATATCTTGCTAATCCTGTGCTGTTCCCTGAATGATTACAAAGCTCTGACTCACTAATGCTCCAATATAAAAAATAATAATAATAATTGTTATTCCCTTGACCAAGAGTACTTTTGAAAATTGCAAAAGATTCCCCTGCATTTTAAAACTGGAGGAAAAAATGATAAAACTATAATGATTTTCAAAGAAAAAAATAGCTGACTCACTTACAAAAGTTTAAGATAATTTTCTAAGTTTGTGTGTCTGTGGAGTCTCTGAGTTACAAAGGGAATTCAGAATTGTTTCTGGTCTCCTCCCAATGGCTATAGTACTGGAAGACAAAACAAGGTTCAGAAACTCCCTCCACTGACAGAAAACTCATGGAAAGAAGGCATGTTTTTTTCTTGATGTACAAAAGCTCTCAAACAGGATGTCTAAATGAAGTTCTTCACTTTTACAGTGACATTCCCCAATTCTTATCCTCTGTGACTTCAGTCCATTTTTGTCCTTCCTGATCTCACAGGTCACCAGGAATTCTTGCCCCAAATCCTTGAATAACAAAGTAGTATTTAAAATGCTTTTGAAGTTTTTGGTTTAGTTGCTAAATTTACTGCCATCATTTGGTGACAGGTGAAGATGAGAAAAAGGGTATTCATAACTCTTAGAGCTCAGGTCCTTGCTATGCTTATAAAGGGCAAAAAACTCCTCTGTGTTTTTTTTTTTTTTTCTATCTTATGTGCAATTTCCAATACCAATATGCATATCTTTTACAGGGGTGAAAAAAACTCTTCTGATCAAGAAGTCAGTAGAATAAAACCTATTCTACTTTGATAGTCATGGTCAAATTTGAGACATGTCAGTGTCAGAAAAGGAAGTCACAATTGATAATGTGTGCTAAGAAGGAGGCAATAATTGAGGTCAGTAGGAACAGATCACAGCTTTCAAATATGAAGGATTTGCAGGTAGTGTCTCTGCTTTGTGATTTGCTGTTGACCAAAATCCCTTCCAACTCTTGACTTTGTACCATTACATTTCTTTACTATCTAGAAATTTCCTGATCAACAAATATGCAATAATTCCATTGTATTGGGGTATTTGTAATATATTTGCACCATAATCAAATCGTGAATATAAATTATGAAAGTAACACTGATGATTACTCCATTTTAGAGCGAGGGACTGAGGTGATGGTGCACTGGTGAGATGGTGATGGGGAATACATGGGAATTACAATTAATGGCAAGTATATGTAAATTTTAAAATATTTTAATAAAAAACAACAAAAAAAATAAAACCTATAAATACCACTTCTTTCACTCAGTCATTGATTAATTCAGGACTGATCAACATCTCCTCATTGTCAGTTCTGTCATTCTTCTTTTAGTCTCCTTATCTAGCTGTTGGATCATGTAGTTATCAATCATGTTATATCAGTTCATCAATTTGAAAATATAAACTAAATATAACTGATACCCAGTAGAATTCAGTCTTGTGTAGAGTCAGTTCTAAGCAAGAACAATCTAATGGCAAAACTATAGCTGAGACAACCTAATGTTTACTTGGTCTATGGGTAAAATGTCAAAAGATGGATGACTGAGGTTAGATGAAATGGGGTGATACTGGCATTATTATTCTGCAAGGTTATACATAAGGATGGGCCTCCCCAAGATGTTCATGAACAAGGAGAAGGAAAGAAGACATTTTAAAGTAGCGTTTAGCAACTGAAGATACTTTGGCCCCTCAGAGAATATTTGACAATAACTGTAGGCATTTTTTTGTTTGTAATAACTGACCTTTAGTTTGAAGAGTTCAGGGATTCCTCTGAATATCCTTTCAATGCAAAAAAACATCTTCCACACTATCCACTTTAAGATATAAATTATGCCAAATTTAAGAAATTCAATTCTTAAGGATTTCTATCCATATCAATACTTGGGCTCCCACAGCTTTTCTTTTTTTTTTTTAACATTTTTTTTCTTCCTTTATATATATTTGACATCGATTGTGGTCCCCATGGATTTCCCACCACCATTTCACCAGTGCACCATCACCTCAGTCCCTTGTGTTCTTTCTGATCTCAACCCATTCCACCCCTCCCCCACAAAGTGTCCTCAATTTGTCCTTGTCTTTTTGTTGTGTTTTATTATTATTATCATTACTGTTATTATTCTTTTCCTTGGTTGCTTATTTGGTTCCCTTATATTCCTCCTAGAGGTAAAACCATCCAGTATTTTTCTATTGACTTCTGACTTATTTTGCTTAGCATAATTCCTTCTAGCTCCATCCATGTTTCTATGAATGACTCTAGTTTATCTTTTTTGAATGCTGAATAGTATTCCATTATGTACATGCACCACATCTTCTTGATCCAATCATCTGTTTTTGGGCATTTAGGTTGTTTCCAGGTCTTACCTATTGTAAAGAGTGCTGCAATAAATGTAAGGATACAGGTGTTCTTTTCAATCAGTGTTTTTGTGTCTTTTGGATATATTCCTAGGAGTGGGATTGCTGGATCATATGGGAGTTCCATTTTTAGAAGTTTGAGGACCTGCCACACTGCTTTCCATAATGGTTGGACCAGCTTATATTCCCACCAGCAGTGTAAGAGAGTTCCTTTTTCTCCACATCCTCACCAACATTTGTTGCTAATTTTTTTGATACATGCCATTCTCACTGGTGGGAGGTGGTATCTCATAGTGGTTTTGATTTGCATTTCTCTGATTACCAGAGATGTTAAACAATTTTTCATCTATCTGTTGGCCATTTGCATTTCCTCTTTAGAGAAATGTCTTTTGAGCTCTTCTGTCCATTTTTAGACTCAGTTGTTTACTTTGTGTTTGTTTAGTCTGGTCTGCTCTTTGTGATAAGTTCCTTGTCAGTAGTGTTGTGTACAAAGATTTTCTCCCAGTTGGTGGGGTGTTGCTTTGTTTTGGTTAGTGTTTCTTTTGCTGTACAGAAGCTTTTAAGTTTGATATAGTCACAGCTGTTTATCTTTTCCTTCACTATCTTTGCTTTGTGTGCTGTTATTAAAGATGTTACTGAGGTATATGTCATTTAGAGTTTTGCCACAGCTTTTCTTTACTTCAATTTCAATTCCCACCACCAATTCCCTTAATATTCTTTTCTCATACACCTCTTTCCTTCAGTTTTCTACATATTTTTGGTTTGAATCTTTATCTTCATATTCTACTGCTGTTATTTCTCTTTTCACATTATAAAATACTACACACCATGGTGCCAAAAGCAGAAATCCTTTTAGAAAGACAAATGTAGGACTATCTTCAGTATTAAAGAGAAGGGAGAGCTGTGGACATTTATACCTTCATCCCACTTATCATGTTATTATTCTTCAAGTTTATACATAAAGGATGGGTCTTTCCAAGATGTTCAGAATAGGCCTCCATAAGATATGTCAGTTCATAAAATTCCCTTTTCCAATTATACATGCATGAAGAATCTACATGGCTATAAATTCTAGAGTAAAATGGACAAACCATAGAATGCAATGAAATTGGTTCTTTTCTCCTGCTAGTCTTCAACTTTATTGCATTACCAACTTGAGAAGCTCCCAAGGGAGCATGGGGATATTTTCCCTTTGCTCTTACATCATACGTATCTTAAGTGATCAGACTAAGATGAAAAAGTCCTGTATTTTCATAACTCATCTCTTAAGCATGGCATTGAAATTGCAGCTATTTCCAGAATTTTCTCAAACACTTTCATGTGGGAGAAACAAAAATATGAAAAGGAAACAAATGAGAGTGGACTGTAATTTACATGGAGCTTTAGATTAGGTGTGAGGATAAAATACCTAAGACTCTAGATGTTGGAAATAGCTCATGGATCATCACATGACTCTTCACTGAGCTAGCTCTACTTCCAGTCTCACTGGTTTTAGGATCATAGTTAACATATTTAGGAATAATGAACTCCTTGGTCTTAAAGTCTCACACCCCCATGAAAATAGATAAAGAAAGGGATTTTGTGAATTTATGCACATGGCTAATTGAGGGGAGGAAGAAAACTTTATTTCTAGAAAATAGGTATGTGTTCTTTGCTACCACTCAGAAACTTATGAGACAAAGCTCTTAAAATTTTTATGAATGAGGGCCTACCAATAGGTAAGCATTTCATCTCATTTTAATGTTTTATGGAAAAAGAGATATAGGGTATCTTTAAACCTGTTAACATTTGATATATAAAAGATTCCAATATGTACACTTATATTATACTAACATAATTATAGAAGTCAGGATTTCTCTTTTTACTCTAATTATTCTAAATAGAAATTACAAAATAAAGAATTCTATAATAAATTCTGGATCATTGGAATGTCATTATATAGAGAAACTTATCTTTGAGAACCCCTCCTAGACAAGCTAAATGTTAGATTATAACAATGTTTGAATACATATGCACCTAACTTGTTATTTTGAATATATTAAAATCATATTTTGAAGTATTTTGAAGAACATAGAAAAAAAGCAACATGCAAATCTCATTGTAGGTTTAATACACATAACATTATATATGTACTTTTATAAAGCCTATAAAATAGTAATATTCAGCATTATATTGTATGGTTAGGAATAATTTACTTTGACTTTATTTCTATATTTCCAATTTTCTTGCAATGAAAGATATTACTGTTAAATAAAAAAAATTGCTATTTTTCTAAGGGCCCTATGGAAAAGATTTTCTTTATCTAATGCATTGCTAAAACCATTTCCATATCAGTACCATCCACTCTGTCTTGGAAAACAGAGACGAAAATGCATCTGTAATAAATGAAGGCAGCAAACAACAAAATGTGGCAAAATCCATAAATCCTTTTGCTTAGTGAAGCGATTTTTGTGAGTGCAACAGTTGGAATCAATTACTGTTGACTTTCATATTGTAATGTCGGCACAGTCTCAGCTTCTGGAGTTGGAATGTGGGACGAAGGCACTTGAGCAGCTCAGAGGGGCTAAGAAAGAAAGACCAATTTGATCAGAAATGACTTCATTTCACGAATCATTATGCTATTACCCTGTGCTTGAAGATAAGCAGTTTAGGTGGGGTCATGATTTAGCAGTCTCTTGAGACCCTGCTGTCTAATTAGCATGACTCTCAGAAAACTGAGCTCAGCTCATTTCTCATTGGGCCTATAGATAGGAAGGCATATTTTTCTCTACTGTCAGCATTATGCTACTTTTATTAGTCCTGTGCTATATGTGTTACAGATGGGAGTTTATTTTGGGCCGAGAAAACTCAATGGGTAGGAATTTGGCCATGATAATGATATATCCAAAAGAGTCAAGAATAGCACAACTTTCTAATGCACGGGATCCACAGACAGACCATCTCTCATGTTTTACTTCTGCAAAAGTTTATCTGCATCACTCTCGCAAATGTGCACAACTTGCTGGAAAGGTCCTATCAAAATCCTTTCACTGCAGAAGTCACCTGATCGTTCGAGATTTGAAAAATGTTGTTTCTAATAGCACTTCTCCTATTGTTCTTTGGGCCCAGGGAAACTATTAGGCATATAAAACCCATAAAGAACTACTCTTTATGAACCAACCCACATATTTGATACAGAGAACAGCTGAGAACATATCTCTTCTATAACTTATACCTCAGGGTATGCAAGAAATCTCCATTTGAATGTTTTATTACATTAGATCAGCATGCTAAAATTTAAAATCTTTTTCTTTTCTTCCATTTTATTCTGGTAAAAACACTTAACATGAGATTACCCTCGTAACAACATTTTAACTACACTATTCAGTATTGCTAGCTATAGGCACGACGTGGGACAGCAGATCGCGAGAACTTATCCATCTTGCATAATTGATTAGCAATGCCTCATTTGGACTCTTCATCTCCTATTGTAGTGTTTTATTCATCCCTGTAAGTTTTCTGCTATCAGTTAAGCAAGAAACTTTTAAGTTCTTGACGAGTTCCTTTTTGTAAGCACCTCCATCCCATTTATTAGGAAGTTTTTTGATTTTACATCCACAATAGAAATGTTGACCTCTTTCATCTCTACTTTCATCTCCGTAGTCATCACCTCTCTGTAGTAGAAAATGCATTTTTCCCACATTCTGACCATTTCCCCTATAGTAGTCAAAGCATTTCTTAAAAATGGTATTATATATTTTAGGGCTGTAAAATTTCCACTTCTTCCCTTCTTGATTTGTTGGCTGGGCTAATAACTCAATTAACATAGAACAGATTAACAGGAGAAAAACAAATACAATTTCATATTATATGGGAGTCTCAAAGACATGAGCCTCAAAGTCAGTCTGAAAATTGATTCCTGTATGCCACCCTGAGCTACGGAATGGGATAGAGGGCTAGAAGGAGAGTCATTCACAAGAAGATAAGAGCAGATGCCTAATTAGTTATTTGCCTTGCAGTTATCTATAGTGGTAGTTCTTTGTGCAGATAGTCTCGATCCCTTTCCACAAGTGGCACTTATGAGTGCTCTTTCTGCTCTTCAAGGTGAGCTGGATTTGCCACATCTAAATTCTTTTGGGCAGTTAAAGAAGAGGTAAGTATGTTTCCTCAATCTGATAGGTCCTGATGTTATTTTCTAAAAGATCCACATGCCAAAGTGGTACATTTTAAGTTTGCATTTCTGCTTCTGTTGATTCTCAAGACCATACTAACATGGCCACACTGCATGCAGATTCTCTACTACATGACCCACCATGGCTTGATCTTTATTTCCTTTTAAAATTCCCTAATGGGGCCTCTCTGGTGGCACAGTGGGTTGAGCACCACATTGTGAAGCATCCACAGCCATTGCAGCATGAGTTCGATCCCTGGCCAGGGAACTGACCCACATGGCACTCTCCTGCCTTGCCTGCTGCTCCCCTCAGCAGTATGTTTCAGTTGATCCACCTGTTCTGCTCCCCACTCTGTCTCTGGTGGCTCCTCTTACCCCCCCCACATCTCTGTCCTGTACCCCAGCTCTTGTATGCATAAATAAATAAACCTTAAAAAATAAAAAATAATAAAAATAAAAATAAAATTCCCTACTGCCACTCTCCTCCCCCAAACCTGTGCCCTCAAACACAGAAATGTCTTTTCAGAATTAAGGTTATTCCACATGGAAGATTTTGTCACCCAGTTTTTCCTGGTTCAACTTTTGCCTGCTCTTTAAGTCTTTCATGGTCATTACTTTCCAGCCTGCTCTTTAAGTCTTTCATGGTCATTACTTTCCAGCCACAGAACAAGTGACTATTTCTTCACAATGCAGATTGGAGGGCTGATTTGGTATGGAGCTTGGTATAGTGGGTCCTCATAGACCTGTAAGAGCAAAGTCAGGAACCAGAACTTAGACTTGGAAGCCTTTCTTGAGTTCCTGCATTAGCTGACCCAGTTTCCACCCCTGGAACACCAGAGGAAGGGCTCTGGTGAATTCTTGGACTCATCACCATACCAAGAAAGTGTCAATAACACTTTAGGACTCTTATTACCTCATAAATCAAATCTGGCCACTTAAGAAAAGTATAAACTTGAGTACAAAGTATTGGTTATTTTTATAGGATCCTTATTTTTTTTTCCAAATTGAAGCAGAATGTTGTTTTAATGGCTCAGCTACTACATTTAAACACAAGAATAAATATAAATTGTGCTTTAGCACCTGCTGAAATCCAGGCTTGATATTACCTAATATTTGATTCACCATCATAAGTTGCCCTCGTTGAAGAAGCTACTTTGAGTTATACAACCCTCAGAGACTTATGCAGGCAGTGCCCATAGACACAAACATATTTTTATAGTGTGTTTCCCTTCTGTAGTATTTCAACTCCTACACTACTTACATATTTATAGAAGCCTCTGGTGATTCTTAATGATGTTGTTCAGTTTAGTTTCTTAATAATTTCCTTGGTTTTATGCTAACATTCCTGCTGTTGATTGTTCTCTTATTTTAATTATGCTGCATTCTCGCATTGCTTCTGGGAGTGGGTTGAAGACTTCACTGCAGAATATTGCAGGTGAAAATAATGTTTAAAATCCTATTAGAGCAAAATCCCTACCTCTTACACTTTGGCAGGATGAGATGGGTAGGGCCCTATTAATACTAGAAAAGCTACCTCCTTGACTCTCAGAATGATAGCCACTATAATGAGTTAGCAAATCAAAGTTATGGCAACACACAGGTACTGGACACATGTTCCATCCAGACTCAGGTGCTTTACATTCATTCTTTAATTCTCATTGCAAACTTAGGAAATATGCTATTAGGAAAAGTAGCAAATGGCTATTAATATGCAATTCTCATTGCAAAACTTAGGAAATATGCTATTAGGAAAAATAGCAAATGGGCTATTAATATGCCCTCTTGATACACCTGGAAACTGAAGCCTAGAGCATCTCTCTGTGTCCTCACTCCCCTCCCCCCACACAGAGTCAAACAATGGAGGAATGGAGCCTTATCTGACTCCACAGCTCATGCTTTTCAATACTCAGCTCTGCTTTCTATCAATTAGAAAGACATCTTAATCCATCATAAAAGTAGGAAGAGAAAAACAAACCTATTGCCCTAATCTTTTCCTTGCTTACAAACATCAGGGATTAAAACAAACAAACAAGTTTGTTGCTTAGGGATTAATCATTAAAAAAAGAGAGTTGCAGTGCTTAAAGCTGAAGAGAAATCGAATCATTTTTATTCATACTTGGATGACATGCCCAATTGGAATCCTAGTATTGACTGTGAACTCTGTAATACTATGTACTTTTGATGACATTGATCAACTACTTACACTTTCTGAATGTCAGTTTTTTTTTCTCTACCAGTAGAAATGATGATGATGATGATATTTAATAGCATCAAATGAGGCAATGTATAGGAGGCCCCTCAAACAGTCTCTGTCATGTATTTGCCTAGTTGAAATTATTCTTCCCTATTCTCTATTTCTGTTTTTATCTGGAGAATGATTAGCAAATGCTTCCATAATTTTTCTCTCTTGTAGACATCACCAAAATCAATACAGGTGCTCAGGGCTGGTTCCCAAGAACTTCAGCAAGCCCATCATCTCTGCTGGCCCCTTTGCTATTCCTTCATCATATCAGGCATGCTCAGTGTTCATGTCTTTGCCTTGGCTCTTTTCTCTGCCTGGACTGATCTTTCCTAGACATGCACTTAACTTGTAACATATCTTCTTCATGTCTTGCTCAAATATCCCCTCAGTGAAGGAGTTTCTCATCCTCCTGTCTAAAAATGCATATACATACCCCTCACTCTACCTGCATGTTGTCTGAATTTGCTTCTCTTTTATACACACACATACACAATTTTATATACACACATTTTATTATATGCAAAATATAATTTCTGTGTTTTATTTATTAAATGTCTTACCTACTAGAATGTAAACAGCATAGGCACAGTTTTATTCACTGGTTATTGCCAATATTTAGGGCAGTATCTGTTATAGAGTAGATAATCAATATTTGTTTGATTGAATGAATAAACAGTGATCCTAAAAAGAATACTTTTCTAATAGAAAAATTGAAGAAAGTAAAGGTCACATTTGAAATTGTTGAGCTGAACTCTTCATGGATGAAGAATTGAAGTATTACTAGAAGCAGAGGTATGCTATTAGCTTAGTTAGATTTTTGAACGGCAATGGGAAACCAGCATCATATGAATTTATTTTAAATTTGTATAGCCTTGATAGATAAATTGGTATGAAAATCAATGGAAAAGAAATTAGACATTCAGTGATCATCTGTTCTTTGAAAAAAGATAGTATTTTCTGTGACTATACAAAAAAAATTATGGGCATTTTTTGACAGTTTCTTTGTGTCATATTCAAGGAACATGAAAAAGTCCATTGGATCGATTCCTTCTCTCTTAAGAACTTGAGCTCAGAATTCAAATACAGCTTAATTATTCTGAATCTAAATTTTGCACCTTTAGTTTCTGAGACAAATTAGCAAACTCTATAGGTTCCTCTTCTTTATGTGTGGATAATATATCTACAAACTATTAAGCTATTATATAATTTATAAACATAAGTTATAAAGATGTTAATAAATATAAAGTGTTTAGATCAAGCACCTGGTTCACAACATGTACTCAACAGATTAGCTATTATGAATGTAATTGTTTTAATGACCAGTACACTATAAGCTCCAGGAGGACAAGGACTACAAATATTTCTTGATAGCTTCAGAAAACAATTAGTTACATATGTGTCTAATGACTGAAAGAGTAAGTATGCAAATAGACAATACGGTAGGAAGCAAGCAGAGACACAGAAAGACTAAGTAATATAATCAGCATCTAATGAATTTATAATACCGTAGAGTAGCTGAAAAGACATGTGAGAAGGTAAGTTATAAATTAGTTTTCTGAATAGATGGGGTCATTAAAAGTGATGTCACAACAAATCATGGTAGACAGATCTTCAAAAACTCAAGTGGAGTTTAAAGCAAATCATCAATTGACAGCATTTTTTTTTTTCTTTCTCAGTGGTACATAAAGTCTTTCTAACCACTGTGATGCAATTAAGTGTATTACTATTTAAAAATAATTTGAAATGATTTTTATCATTTGGTAGAATTTTATTATGTTAAAATTATAGAATTGGACAAAATGCTAAGAACTCAGAAGTGAGATTCAGAAGGCTCTAGCCCAACAGTTGGCTGGTTTTCATGGATTTCATCTTGAAGGGGTCACTTACCTGGGCAGCAGAGCATGATGGTCAAGAGCCTAAGATCCAAATCAGTTTTTTCCTACTATGTATGGTCAACAAAATAACGTCATCTTGAGGAATAAGATCATCTCTATGGAGTGCTTGTATCATTTGTCTCTCAAAAATGCTTCAATAAGATTTTTTCCAAGATGTTCAGATGTGTTTCCTTGATATATGGAAATCTTGTGGGGGCCCAGAGATTCTGGAATCATTTCCTTAAAGAATGAAAATTACGTAGATTTACAGTCATATCCAGAAATGCCTTGTTTATGAGAGAAACCTATCCTATACCAGGATATCTGCAGTCATTTATCATATGAAGCCCTCCCTCAGGTCCTTAACTTAAATATAAACCCCTGATTTTGTCTCATTTACTCTAGAAGTTGCAGTCATGTAAACTCTGTGTAATTAAATTTGGTCTTTGTCTCCTACTAATCTCCTACTGTTAATTTGTTTGTTTAAGCAATCCTAGAGGAACTGATAAGGGTAAGGAAATGTTCCCTTGAACCCCTAAACAATCAATAGGTGTCAACACTATTATGTTTATTTTTATCTCTCTCTTTAAGCCTTTAATTCCTTTAGACATCCACTAATAGATGTCTGTTGCCCTGATTTTGCTCTAGACATCTCTCAAGGTAGTTCTTTCTAACCACTGAGACCTCTTTAGTAAGAAGGTGGTCTTAAATATATGTTAAGTAAAGAAATAAAGAATTGTTGAGAAACAGAATTCATCCTAACAGGTGTAGAGATCTAATGAGTTTATTAACCAATACATGAATCAGTCAGTATTCCACCTAGGAAGTACAAAGTTTCTACAAGAGATTGAACAAAATGGAATATTTTTATATTTATAAAGTGGGTGGGACAAAAACAAAAGGAAAGAAAGATATTTTGAGTAAAGCCACCTTCTCTAAGGCAGGCGATCTTCCTAGGTCCATAACCTCACTAATAAAGTCCTGGCGTCTCCAGATTGACTGATTTAGACCCCCACTTGTGGGTGAGGCTGAATCTGCAATTAGATGAGGCATTAAGTCTCTATGGGGTCCACCATGAAGGACTCCCCCTCTGGGTCTGTTTCTCTTTTTAAGAAAATGGAGATCAACATATTTAATCAGCTTAAAATCAAACCTCTGAAAAATTATAACCAGGAAAGTGATTTTTAATATACTTCCATGACTGTAGACAGTGTCTGAAACATTTCAAAATGAGATGGGGAGACAGATGACTGGACATAGAGAGAAACTTGAGAAAAAAGCATTCATGCCAGAGGTTCAAATTCATGCAAAGTTTTAAACCTCCAGTCATCAGCATCACAGAGGGAAACAAGTAAACATGTAGCATACTATAGGGATATTTGCATTTTTATGAACAACTTTTTAATGATGTCACAGAGAAATGTTAACTAATTTCATTTTTAATTAGTTTCAGGGTGTAGAAGAATTAAACGTGGTTATATTTAGAACTTATTTAATTAAAATGGATAAACTATATTTCAAGTGCATAATATAGATAATCTCACTAAGTTCTACTCCTGGCTATACTACTGATTTAATTAATAGGAAGAGTTGCGGCATATTAATGAGAGGAAAACAGAAACCATTGCTTTCTCTCTTTATTGTGATTGGAAACCAATGCAGGTTCTGAGTAAGTGGGTAGTTGATATTGAAAGCAGGAAATGTTTATTATTCAATGCAATAGGCTGCAGTGACATTTCTTATCATTTCAGCATAACTGTGCCAGAGGGTCTGTAAATAGTATTTGCCAAAGGCAATTTTACACATTCATAATATTCTTTGATGTCTGGGCTGGGCCCAACTGACAGAGCCCCTGGGGCTATCTTTCCACTGCTCCTGCAGGCTGATAAAAACAGTGTGGGGGTTTATGGGAAAACAAAACAAACTCAAGGCATTTCATTCTGTAATTATTGAATTAAATTCACCTTAAGGAGGCTAATGCCTAGCAGATATTGGTCATTTAATAAGTAGTTATTGAGTGAGGAGGATGTTAATTTACATTGAGTTTGTGGAAAATAATCTCAAGAGGGAAATTTACCTTCAGAAATTGTTCTGGGCAGGTGTGAATTTACAAAATTTCTCTGTGTAGGAAAGAAGAGATGGAAAAATAAAAACTCATTCTTTAGAATATGAATCATAAATAATGATAGATTGATTGACTACTATTGAGCTCTTAAGTCTGTTCCCTGGTTAAAGGAAACTTAGTTCATTTACTCATTTAATGTAAAGAAATCATCAGACATACAAAATAGATGAGAAACCTGAGTTACAGGTGACTTAAGCAAGAGCACACAGTGATAGAGCATTAAAAAAATGAAATAGCACATATAGCCCATCTTCTAGAAACATCAAATCATGTTCAAACCCCAAATTACCCACCATCCCTGACCCAGTCAGTATCCTTAAATTACTGTTTTCTTCCTAAAACACATCCTTTCTAAAATTATAACATTTATGTATTAATATTTTTATGATTTTGTTTCTTATTTGTCTCTGTCAAGTTAAGTATGTTTCAAGACAAAAAAAACAGCTAGAATGCTTCCTGGCAAGGGATAGCAGTCCGTAACTATTTATTGAATCCATTAATTAATGACATGAAAATATCCTTAGAGGCAAGATGAATGCTCTAGCTTCTCTTCCTGATAAAATAGTGAAAGTTACAAACCTCATTTCCCTAAATAGTGTCCAAACCTGAAAACCATATTGTATTGGAGATCGGTGCCAACATCTTCACTTTCTTACCTTCTGAGCACTCTCTCGGGGAGGAAAACCAAGTTCTGTAACATCCTGACCATGTGACGTGGTGGTGGGAAGGGCTCCTTGGACACAGGTGGGGTTGGATCCCCAACTCCATTACCTTCATTCTGTAGCTCTGGAAAAGTAACATCCTGTTACTTCTTTGAGTCCTAGTTTCTTTGAATATGCATGAAATTTCAGAAACCCTACCTTTCCCATCTTGGCAACTTAACTAAGAAAATGGTGATGTATAGTCTCAATTTTGACAATTTATTTTTCATCCTTCTATAAGGTTAATTTTTTGTAAGGTCCTACTTTCATGGTATGACATCCATATGGAGGTGTGTAGCTCTGTATTTTATTCTGATTGATGTCCAGTCTCTTCAACATAGCATTCAAGTCACTTTGTCATCTGTCACTACTTCATCTACTCAAATGTATCTCCCTTAAGGTACAAGACAGACACCTACTGCTCTTCCACAGATGATGCTGTTTGCTTTGTCCATGATATGAGCCATCTTCTCTTTTCAGTAACTAGAGTCCTATTCCTACCTGTTTGTTTTTTAACCTAATTCTGCTTCCAAAGATGCGAGCTATATCCTGGCCCTCAGCCTTGCTGATTTCATTAATATCCATCACCATCTCGTCCATATGCCTGAGGCGCCAAGTTTCCTTTCCTTGGCTATTAATTTGTAGCATCCTTCCTTGTAATTTGATAGTGCCACATGAGTCAATTTATGTCTCTAGCAAAATGTTCTATAATGGTTGGGTTTTCTTTCCACTGCATCACTCACAGTGATGAACCCAGAGTATGTTATGAGTAAAAACCAGACTGATAACTACCTATTGCTGCTTCATGAAATCCATTGCATTTTAATGAAGAATGATTATTCTCTGTTAGTGTGAGGCATGTTGTGCTGCTCAGACCTCCCTTCCAAGAACAGTGATTCAGTGGTGCATGATTGGATGGCTATGTGGTTGGATGGATGCAATTGTAGATGCTGAAGCAGGAGACAGAGAGTTGTGACTATTGGCTGGCTCATTGCTCCTAATGAACAGAGACCCTTTGCCCAAGTCTACATACCCCTGCATGGACTGCCAGTGTCTAGGACTGGTATCCATGGAAGTGTTAACAAGAGCAGTTTGCCTGCTCTGCTTTCCTTGTTATTATTATTATCGCAATACAGGTGGTGAAGATCATTGACTTTAAAAAATGACAAGTAGGAATATATGTGTACAAGAAAATTATAATTAGCATTGTGGTTGAACTGCACAATAGCAATGGATGAAATGGAAATGGAGACACATTGTTAGGTCTTACCTGATTATAGAAAGCAATCTCCAGCCTCAAGGAGAGCTGATCCTGTCATTTATTTCATCTTGGAAAAAGTAGGAAACTTATCAGCATTGCCTAAAAATATTCTATGAGCCTTTGCACCTCAAACTTGAACACTCAAAATGTCCTGAAATACGAAGAGTGCATCACCATCTTTTTCTGAGACTTACACATCTATAGGTTAAAAATCCCAGCAGCACACTCATCCAGGTACTGCTTCCCGCCTTGGTGAAGTCAAAAGTACAGCTCCTTCAGCAGCATTGGGTTCAATTCTGCCAATAAGTAATTTGCCAATGCTGTGCTTTTTTAGTTTTATAAACATTCAGAAATATTCACTTATATTGGCTGGCTCCTTAGCAACCATTTTTGCAAAGATGAACACATTCGTTGGTGAGAACAAGCATTTCAACCTCTTGAAAATAACAGCAGAGGTGTTTTTCTTCAACTCTACTTCCCCAATGAATATTAAGACTCTTTTTCATGAAAAGAAAGAACAAATCAAGCAAAGAATTTTCATTTCTCAACTTCATGTTAGTGGCAATGGTGGGTCGGAAAGTGTCTTTGGGGGCAGTTTTGATGCTTGTTTTTCTTTCTGAGAAAAACTGCATTAGACCCAAAAAATGCCCCTGAGATTTAATTATCTTTCTATATTATTTTTCACTACAAAGCTACTTACTCTTTCATTGTGTTGAAAAAAATAATCTTTTTTAGCAGATGCTTTATTTTTTTCTAATGGTAAAGGCGGTATAACTACAAAGATGGAGGTCTCTGCCTTTCTTGTCTTTGGCAAAAAGGTCTGAGTGCTCTGAATAATTTCAAGGCAATATGAAGGTTTGTGGTCAAGAAGAGTATAGCAAAGGTCTGGAATCTGGAATTTATGGTATTGTTTCTTGAGATGTCTCATGCTTTGGCCTCTGTCTTTAGGTTTATTTTGATTGCTGGTAACATAAACTGCACACATTTAGGTTATATAATGGAGAGTTCTTTTTTTTCCATTGGCCTAAAGAATAGGGAGGAAAATGGACACCAGGAATAAACTATAAATTGATAGAGAATCAAGGAAACTATCTTCTTGATCTTTCATCTCTACTTTTTTGTGCATCTTTTGTGGTTTGTATTTTTCTCCCTCTTATAATGTTTTCCTATATGCCTAGTAGGAGAAGACACCCATCGAAATGGCTAGGTTAATGATGTCATCATTCCTTTGCTCAATTTTAAATTTCCAGGGAGTTCTTGATTGATTAGTTCTGGAGTCCCTATTGTTTATCTGTTGACTATAAATTTTATCCAGGAGCCCAAGATGAAAATTCACTGCTGTTCCCTTTTGCAGTCAAGTGCATAAGGAGAAGGGAAAAAGTAAATGAAAAAATATCTGGTACTTCCTGAAATGTGGGGGTTGGGAAAGAAGAGAGGTGAGTTAAAACAATATGTATACATATTACTATTTGTGATTGTCAGCTTTTAATCTGAAAATAGGGAAAACATATGAAGACATAAGTCCACAAGTTTAGTTTTCTTTTATTTTAAGCAATATATATTTGGATCTGATATTAGCTTATCAGGGAAAAATCTGGATACTTATTCAGACATCAAGTAATTTGTTCTGTATTCCATCCATCCATCCATCCATCCATCCATCCATCCATCCATCCATCCATCCATCCATCCATCTATCCATCCATCCATCCATCCATCCATCCATCCATCCACCCACCCACCCACCCACTCATCCATCCACTCTAAAAGTCCTTTGGCTAATTTATTGAAGGGATATATAATTAGAAGCAGATGGGAACATTTAGGCAAGAAATGCATTCAGAATAAATCTCAAGGATTGCGAATGTGATGGCAGGGCATACTAACTGCTAATGCACACAATAACACACATACACAGTCATACAAAATAACTTTATTCAAGGTGGGGGTGGGGATTCTGCTTATTCTGATATTTAGGAGCTCAGTCTCTTTTACTGGATGACTCTGCCATCCCAGCATCACCAGTGTTTTTCCTGGCTCCTCTACATCTGAACAGTTGATGAAAGCCTAGAGAGAATCAAGTGCTCTCATGAAAAGTTTGAAAGACCAGGTCTCCAATTGGCCTGATTGACCTCCTCCCACATTGCTGTTCTCAGAACCCTGCATACATGTGTAATTAAGTCCTAAGGAACTAGGATATGCGATGCATAAGGCACTCATGAAAAAACAGAAAATTCTACTAATGCTTGTAGACCTGAAAGAGAGGCACCTGCCCTGGACCTGGCCTTTGGATGGATACTCTTAGGATTTCTCCCAACTACTCTATTCCTTGCAGAAATGAGATCATAGGGCCAAGGGCCAAGGACCAAGTTTGACTGGGTGCTAGAATTTCAGAAAAGCAAATGTCTATAATTTATTTCAGGGGCAACTAGATTCTCTTCATAAGATGCATTATCCCAAGGGTCAATGGGGACTCCCACATAGATATCCTTGGTTACCAGAGTGAGAAATTTGGGCAGACTGGATGTGCCTCGTGTAGATGGAGCTCAAGTGAGCCAGAAAGGGTGAGGCATGACAGAAAGATGGGAACCTGGGCACGTTTCTAGGCTACTGTTTTCTAGCATGAAACTCTGAGACCAAGAATCTTAAATTCAAATCTGGTTTATGTTTTTTTGCAAGTAATAAGGGAAGCTAGAATATATTTTATTTAACAGGTTGTCAGCTTGGTTTGTAATCCTTAAACATTTATAACTTTTAAGCATTGAGATATCCTGTTTGTGGTCCTCCATCTCCACATTTGCCCTGGGCCCCCAAATTATTAGAGATACTTCTTGTGGTGAGCCCTAGCCATCTCTGACCATTGTGATTCTATGCCTCACCTTGCATGCTAAAAGAAAGGAAATGAAGGAAGGGAAAACCTAAAATAACTTCTATTAGACAAAATTCAAAATTTAATTGCTGTGTTTCATCAAGTCTTATCCAATGGACCATTTCTGCTTCTAGTATCCTCGACACTAATAAACTCTAAAAAGCAACTAATAAACACACTGGTTTCATTTAATAATAACTACCATTTTTTAAACTACTAATATCCACTGGACATGAGGCTAACAAATTATATGCATTATTCCATTTAATTCTAACAACTGTGTTAATTAACATATCCCTATTGGATAGATTAGGAAACATAAGTAGAAGAAGGTAGTAGAAGATTTTGAATTCAAATTCAGGTTTAACTTAATCAAAAGTTTGCATTCTTTCCAGCAACAGTACTTCCTTGTCTTAGACTGGAACAAATCTTAGCTATCAGAAAGTCCAGTGTCTTTATGCCCACCTTGTTTGCTGAATAATCCTTTTCATAGTCCTTTCACTTTATTGCTTTGGGTGGACATAGGTACTTTAGTAACAAATTCCTTTATATATTAATGCACTGGGGTTGTTAGTATATTAAAGCAACAATTTTAAACTTACAAATACATGTTGTTTGTAGTAAGAAATAAATGACACTGCAGCAAGATGAGGACTTGTATATAAATCACTGGCCATTTATTTTATATATTTATTTTTGTTTATTTATACATACAAAAAGTAGGGTCTAGGCCAGAGGTGCGGGGCATGAGAGGATTCATCACAGAGTGGAGAACAGAACGGGTGGATCTACTGAAATACACTACTGAGGGAAGAAGTGGGAGAGACAGGAGAGGAGAGGTCTGCTTCATCATGTGGGTCAGCTCCCTGACTGAGAATAGAATTCAGGCCACAGTGGCTGGTAATAGATTGATAGCACTGAGACTTTAACCCCTGTACCACCAGAGAGTCCAAATAACCGGCATCTTATTTGTATTATATACTAATAAATTTGAGTATTTCAATGTTAGTGGGCCATGCACATATATAGAAACTTGGGAAACATAACTATATTCAGACTTTAAAGGTCCAAATTTTGAGTTGTCTTTGTGGTTTTCTTTGTATTGTGCTTGAAATTAGGAGGATGCTTGAGCAAAGACTGGAGATATATTTTCTCACAAGGAGCCTTAAACCAGTTCTCCCTGGAGGGAGGTGTGTGTGTGTGTGTGTGGTTTATATAATAAGTAGCATACTCCTCTATTTTATTACCTAGATTGAGACACTTTTATTAATAAAGTGGGGAGGGACTATTGATAATTAGGTAAAAACTGAAACAGTCCCAGGAAATTGAAGTCCATGTTCACTTCAATCATAATTAAAATCAAACAGACCATGATGCATATTTATATGTCATAATCAAAACAGGCAAAACAGGAGAGCAGACATAGACTGGAAGTTATTGGAGACTGAAGATGAGGTAAAGGATTGACAAAAGGGGCATAAGGGAGTTTTCACAAATGAGGGAATCGCTCTGGACCTGGTGATGGTGCTGGCTACCTAGCTATGGTCTCTAGTCAGAACTTGTAGGACCTGTGCTCCCCCAAAGTGCATTTTACTCTATGCAAATTGTATCTAAATTTTTAAAAAAATAGTAGGTTTAAGAGATTCAGTAACATCAGGGTAAAGAGGAGGTGAGCACACAAGCTATGACTAAGAACCACTAATAGTGAACTAGTAGTGCCACAAGGTGATGTTCCTACATTGTTCCCACTGCTCTAGCTCCTTCACCGGGGCAGGTCAGTTGCCATGTTGCGTGTGGCATGAGACAGATCTGTTGAACTCCCGGTAAACTTCACAGTTATCACCATTCTGACTTCTACCTAAGAGGTTTTCATAACATGGACACTGACATAGAACTGTAACAGAACAAATAAGCAAATTCATTGTGGGATTTTTTTTTTAGTCATCTTCAAAGACTGTTTTGGGGGCCTTCCCTAGGGTTATAGCCCTCCCTAAATCTTCAGGGAGCCTATATAAGGATTTCGGTGAGCATATATAGCATACACACACACTACATACATACACTTATAGACACACACACACACACAGTGCAGAAATCAACCACAATCGAGGTTGAGTGGACTTTAAAGTGATAATAGCCAAGGAAGTGTGAAGAGATGGTTGTACTTCTGCGTCCGTCTACACAACCCAGATCTGCCCAGGCCACATCACTGTGAACGCCAATGGTACTAACATATAGGTCACATCATGCTCGTGTGACCCCTTTCTGATCAGCTCAAGTCCACCACAAAATCCCCAGTAAAGTGGCTAAGGAGTCTCAGGGGTTATGTTACATGATTTTGTTCTTCTCTGATATCATTGCATAAATCCCCTTGACCACTTCTTACCTGTGACTGCCTCTGCTTTTCCTGCTATCCTACATTTCATTCATGTGCATTTCAAGTCTACTAAAGACTCATGTTTTCAACCCTTAGTTGTATGGTGCTGCAACAGCCCTAATTCCCTGCCCTGCAGTCTTGGTCCTAGCAAAGCTATGCTCACTTGTGCCCCCACCAACCCAAAACAAGGTGTTTTCCTCCTCCTTGCTCTTTGCTTGTGTCCATCAGGTAAACAGCAGCTTCACCTTCTCTCTGAGGTCTCTCTGACCACAGGCCTGGCTACCAACATGCTGTGTTCATCACTATTTTCCTTTCTAGGCAAAGTGGAGGCTATATTCTCAAACTGATAAAAGTTTCCTAAGCAAGCCAAACTAAATGCCCACCACTCATTTTACTAGAAATAATGAATATACTAGATACATCCACGTATGAAATTTGATTTAGCCTCACTCCAGGATCACTAATATATAACATAGAAGATGGGAGGGAGCAGAGAGCTCTGAAGCCAATGTGTTTATGCCAACATTCATTCATTTATTCTATCATTAAGTATATATTGAAGCCCTTCTTTGTAGGAAATTTATTAGGTAAAACATTTGTCAAAAGTATAGCATTCTCGACCCACCCTACCTGATTTTCTGACTCCAACTCTTTCTTTTGAAAATAGAACATGCTCTGGGAAGTTGGGTTCTGAAGAAAGAAGAATAAAAAGAAAATATCATCATTAAAGTAGATAAAGAATTCGTGATAAAGAGGTGATACTCAATACTAACAGACAGAGTTGTTTGAAAAGGAAATTAGAACCACCAGGGAGGAAGCTAGCAAAGGGGGCAATACAGAAATTTCAGGTAGCCATATCTCAAATACACCTTGATCTCAAAATGGAGAAGGACATGTTGAGGCTTGGTGCTTTTCTCCCAGTTATCCGCTGCCTGCACCCTAACAGGTCACAGGGAAGAGGATACAAGATTCCCAAGGGATCATGTCAAAGCACAGAGCTCCAGTCCCCTGTCCCCTGCAGTGACTCAGCAGCTCCCCCAGACTGGGTAGCCTATGGCCTTCCCACTTAGGCCATGGGAAGGGACAGAAGCCCCAGAACTGTGCTCTGACAGTTATCGCTGATGCTTCTCCCCTCACCAGCTTGGAGCACTGACTGTCTCTTAGGGAAGGCACCTGACTGGTTTTTCTATACTCTTTAATAGTTAATCCCCACCTTGTCAGTTAAAATATTTCTGCAACTCCCTCAGGCCAGATGAATCCAGGTAAGTTTAAATTAGATGCCTCAGCAACATCAGTCACTGAAAAAGCTTCAAGATAGAGCAAGGCATGCCACCTCCCTCATTATAGACGGAAGGCCAGAGTGAAGCCCCTTAAGTGCGTCTTCCTCCTGGCTCTGGGGAAGAATAGGATACATTTGTATTACACCTCAGTAAGAATTTTTTACACCCTTAGGAAGGATACATTTTATATTAACATGATGCCTCCACATTTCTCAACACAGCTGTAAAACTCTGCTTTTAGCAGAATGCTGTTAGCAATGCAGAAATCTGATCTTGAGGCTCCACAGCTAAAACACTTTCAGGGACTCTCACCACCTACTGAATTGTGGCCTACCTCCTCTTGCTAGAATAGAGCATGCTCTAATTTAGTCAAAAGTTTCTTTGCAGAGCCCCCTCCCATTATACCCCTTCCAAGCACCCTTACACCCCCAAAAAGCTCTGTGTACTGCTTCCAGGACCTGCCTTCCTGGATCCTCATCTGTGCCTGGGCTTGGCTGCCTTTCTGTCAGTGCTGCCTTATGAGCTTCCAGTTCTCTTCACCCATTCCTGGAACTTTTTCCAAATACTACCTTCTCCATGATGCCTTTCTAAGTTTGCATATGGATGGAGTATCTCTAACCTGTAAATGATCCTAATACTCTTTACTAGATCACCTAACTGCAAGCAAGCATGTAGATGCAATTCAACAAGGCCTCTGACTTGGTCCTGCTCACATTCTTTGTATATGTCGCTATATCCAGATCCCTGCCTCACACCCAATAGCTCCTCAATTGTACACATCTTGGTCCATCAGATGTGTTTATTCTTCTCTTGTGATATTCAACAACTTTCTATTTTTCATTTCCTCACCACCATCCCTAATATCCTCTTATCCCTTCTCCCTTCCTTTTAACTTCAGAGCCCTAATGGTGTTTATCCATATCCGTTAATTTTTGTAAGTACTTTTTGCTTTGTCCATTTGTCCATTATGTAAATGCCCGGTACTGGTCTTTGTTATTCTAACTTGCTTTATTACATGTAATTCCCTTGAATTCCCTCCATTTTGTTGGCAGTGCCTGCATTTCGTCTTTATTCGTGGCTGAATAGTATTCCATAGTCTGGATAGACCACATTTTCTTGATCTAAGAGTCTCTTGATGGACAGGCTGTTTCTGTGTCCTAGCTATTGTAACTATAGCTGCATCTTCTTTCTTTATGAACTTTTGTCTTACAGACTATCAAATTCATTCTAGGTCCAAGAAGAAAGGTGTTCTTTAAACCTTAACTCTAAAGTGTGCTCTGAGCTGGGAAAATTAGAGAATGTTTGTAAAGCACTTTGGAAAATATCCTTGTATGTGTTAACTGCTGTTATTAGTAGTGATTCACATTCATTCAGGAAATCTTAGGGTATGAAATAACACAAGAGAGTTTACATAGCCCACTCAGAAATTTAGTTAATTGAATGTGGTAGTGAAATTATAAATGACAAGATCTATTGGTTCTGAGTTTAACCCAAAAGATAATGAATTCTCACTGTAGAAATCTGGTCAAAGTGACAGTGGCCTCAGCTTTGAGGAAGAGGAAAAATCCTATCATTAGTTCATATCTGGGCTCAATTCTTCCCTACTTTCACAGAAATTAAAGTAATTAATTTAGTGCATTAGTGGCTTTTCTTTTTCCAAGTCTACAACATTTGGTGCTTAATGAACACTTTTTTCTTTCCAAAGTCAACTTTTAAAAGTGCATGATGATAAATGCATGAGATAAAAATCTTACCTCTGTCTTGAGACCTTTTTGTAACTTGCCTCGGGAGGCCATTTTCTGAAATTGTGCAGTGTTGATTTGCAAACCGCATAGCCTCCCAGGTACTTCTGAGGGAGTCAGCACTGAAACAGGGATGGAGGCTTTTATTTGTCTTCCACAAAGTCAGTTAAACAGTAGGCATCAAGATGAAGGAAATGTGACTGAAGTAAACCATGAAAACATGCTTTCAGTCCTTCAATCTTTCGAACTCAAGGGACTTAGACAGCTGAAAATATAGTAATAATCTTTCTCAAAATATGGTAATTCCTGTCAGCTTCTATTTTGCAGAAACTTAAGAGCGTAAACAAGTGAAAACACAATACAGGAGGATGATTGGAATCCAAACTACAAAAGTATTATCAAGAAATTCAGTTTTGTTATTTTTTTAAATACATACAATTGCATAAATTACCTGTATACAGAATCTTTTCAATTGCAGATTATGTGGGCCCAGACAAGTCACTAGATAGGTTTCATTTAAAATTAGGACTTTTTTGATTGTAAAATGACTCTAAAATACTAGGTGAATGCTTATCCTTATAAACAGAATGTACTCTGGATTTTTAAACCAGTGCAATTATTTATTTAAATGTCTTTTACATTTATAAGAACTCAGTTTGTTCATGCAGTAACATATATTAGGACTTTTTTGATTGTAAAATGACTCTAAAATACTAGGTGAATGCTTATCCTTATAAACAGAATGTACTCTGGATTTTTAAACCAGTGCAATTATTTATTTAAATGTCTTTTACATTTATAAGAACTCAGTTTGTTCATGCAGTAACATATACATTCAATTACATTGAATTCATTAATTTATATTACCAAATGAAAAAATTACTATATCCTTCCCTTCAGGGACTCAGTCTCTCTAATCTTAAACCTAATCTCATCCTGATTGTACATGTAACCTACAACACATAAACTGTAAATCACAAAATGTCTGGGTAGAATAAAGAATGGGATACAAAGTAACCTAGAGATATGAATGACTATTGGAAAAGTGTTTGCTTTTTTATCCACTAAAACTTTGGACTCCAAAGTGGAGTGATCCAATCTCAGAGGTACTCAAGACAAATCTACTGGGATAGTGGAAAAAAATAGAGAGTACCTCTCTCCATTTATTTTCTTTTTATCTGTTTCATTAGTTTGCCTTTTGGCGTGTGATTTCTAGTTGACCTATATACATATAAGAGATATATAATTTATAAATAAATGATAAACATATAATCTTGAAGTGCTCACTCATTTAAGCATAATACACCAGCTTGGAGGGAAGCTTCAGTGATAGAATAAATCATACATCATTAATTGAAATAATGCAGGAAACAACTGGGGATAATTTGGGACACTGGGGAACCTGAATTCAGTTGAGTGCTTGATTTGGAGATGTGGGGGTAGGAAGCATTTTTCTAAGCGGAGATGTTCAGGTAGAAGTTGAATAATTTTATCTTTTACTGAGGGACCAGATGGTGACCAGATTTATGAGTGCTTTGAAACATAGATGGTAGTAGAATTGTTT
Organism: Galemys pyrenaicus; assembly: GCA_019455555.1. Lineage (NCBI taxonomy): Eukaryota > Metazoa > Chordata > Mammalia > Eulipotyphla > Talpidae > Galemys > Galemys pyrenaicus. The sequence continues at coordinate 1,418,155 of JAGFMF010012095.1, read as the reverse complement.
CTCTTTTAAATGAAGAGGATAGTTGCTTCCATAGTATCATTTTTTAGTGATAGAAAATTCCTTCTGAAGGAAAGGATTTGTTGCATATATCTATCTACATTTGCAGTCCCCAAAGTGGGACTCTTAAGAGTACATGCATTTAATAGACTGGACATTTGCCTAACCATTAGGATGATAGCAGAGGTCAAAATGGCGCCACCGTAAAGAAGCAAAGGGCTAAAGATGTAATTTGATAGAAGACATGTTATAAAGCATATATTTTCTGCCTGATACTCTGCTAAATATTCTGAAAGATCTAAAGATGTGTATGATATATTCTTTTTGTAAAATAAGTTACCACCTTGCAACTAAATTAAACACTTAGCTATGAACTGGTAGCTTTTATATTTACCACTTTACTCTTGGGATTTCAAGACTCTCCTAGTTAGTATACATACTGACCTCTGCAAATGAAACTCTATAGCTCTCATCAGTATTCTGTGCCAAATTACTGTTATTATTAAAAATATAATCTGTTTGGCATTCAAGTATGTAGAAGTGCTTTGCTTTCTTTATGAAATGAATCCTTATTGCATTTCTGTAAAACCAGCTTCTCCAAAGGAAGTGCTTCTAAAATCTACTATTTTTTTGTGTCCAGAAGAAAATACAAATTTTGAAAGCCTGCTATATGAAGGATGTAAAATTAACACTGTGATGAGACATGTGAGTGAAAGCCAAAACCATGCAGAGAGTAAGTTATGGCTCATTCTTCATGGTGAAGTCATATGTTCTGAATTCACTCAGAATTACAAGATAGAATGCTCACTCTTGAGGCCAAATAAATGCAGTTATTTGGAACTTGTTGCTTATCCTATCGACTTTCCCATCAGCTCTGGTCTTGGCTTAGAGGGTTATAGGGAAAATGTAAGAAAAATGTATCAAGAGTATAAGATAGTTTATCACCAACTGGAAAGAACTGACAGAATAATGTTTTGTTCTATCATCAGAATTTTTATAGTAAAAGGATTAAAGCTTCTGTACTAACCCTCATGAAAGTGAACTTTATTAGGTCAAAACTGCCAACATATCAACATATGACAACCTAATATGTAGGCAAGTAAGAGTTATCAAACTACATGACTTGAGAAAACATAGTAATAATAGATTTAACGTGTCCCCTCTGTGCTGTTTAGATCCCTATGCAGCCTAACCAACCCTCACATGTCGATAGTGGTAGGTAAACATTAGCTCAAGCATAGTTTAAGTATTGCAAATATTTAATTAGCATGGCCCAAATTAATGAGGCTGTGGTTCTGCTCTCTCGCCTTGTTAAACTCACACATATTTACTTGTGGGAGGGGAGTCTTATGCATGAATTTTTCTTCCTCCACCCACTTGTTCCAAATTCAAATAATACTGACTTTACCATCTCATCAGGAGAAATTGACATAATTAAGCATTCTTCAAAGAAAAATAGACCCTGATTTCTTTCATGCTATTAAATATTTACTGTGCACATCGTTGCAGTAAATTCCCTGACAGAAAGGGATTCTACCAAAGTAGAACATCACATTGCCTTGTTGCAAGTGTATCCAGCTCTATAAATTATTAAACAATATATATCTATATGCATGAAATATAAATGTAGTAGCTGCATAATGTGAAGGCTGAAGAGGCTATGAAAGTATGTCTACATGTTCCCCAATTCTCTGCTCTGTCATGAAGCTTGCTGTACTATATAAACTCTGTAGGCAGGGATTCCCTCATACTCAATCCCAAACTGCAATTGGAATGATGAAGAAAAATAGCAATAATTAAGCTATAGTAGCAAGTTCAGTTCTTTGTGCCAAAAATAAATAAATAAAGTATTAAGAAAGGATACTTACTGCATTAGAAAAAAAAAAAAAAAAAAACAGGAAAACAACCCAGATTACATCAGGTCCCAAATCAACTCTTTCTAACATTAAACTAGTTTAAATAGACAAGGAGAGAACAATTGGCTGAGTTTTGTTAATGTGTGCTCACTCCTCAGAAAGACTGGGATTACCAGAACTACTGCACTAACTGGAAGACAAAGGTATCTATTGTTGAAATAGCATTGCCTTTTACTTTATGAGTATCTCTGGTTTCCAGATTGTGGAGGAGAGGTGCTAGACATTTTTCAAAATGACTAGATTTTAAAAAATCATGATTTGATAAACTCAAGACATTTGGTAAAGGCTAAAGAGAGAATTTGTAGTCAGCTAGTTTGAATTCTACAAACTCTCTATTTCAATTTCTCAGCTGGATAAACATTAGCCCAACTATTCTCAAAAAGAATCTCCCTAGTTATGAAGTTAACTAGCCATTGGAATGGTAATTTATATGTGCAAGAGAGAATACTGGCCAAATTTAGCAGATACTGTCATATAAGCTTTGCCTGAATTACTTAATTAGCAAGAATTTTTTTTAAAGATTTATTTATTTATGCATACAAGCACGGGGGTACAGGCCAGAGGTGCGGGGAGGTGAGAGAATCCACCAGAGAGAGCAGAGAGCAGAACAGGCAGATGGACTGAAACACACTGCTGAGGGGAGCAGTGGGCCAGACAGGAGAGGTCTGCCTGCGCCATGTGAGTCACCTTCCCGGCCGGTAGCAGGGATCAAACTCGTGCTGCAGTGGCTGCAGTTAGCTTCATAGTGTGTTGCTTAACCTACTGTGCCACCAGGGAGGGCCTACTTAGCAAGAATTTTAATATCACTTTTTAAATTGAGGTTCATGTAGGGAGGACATTTCAAGCCTTGAATTCAAATCCAGTTTAAATTCAAAGATTTCGTGCTATGTAATATTGGGTCTCTAAAAATAGGTTGAGTCAATATATAACTAAGTGACATGTAGGATATCACACTTCGTGATGTCCACCTTTGTCATTGAAACAGGTAGACTTAGAGGTTTCCTTAAACAGTCAATAAAGTCCCTGATTTCTCTGTTTTTGTTTTGTGTTAGTTTGTCTTATAGTTTAGCGTTGAACTTCTAAATCAAAATAAACTATTTTCTACTAATCATACTGAGACAGGCTCCCATTGTAATTTTCTTAGTTGTTCATCTGACTGGTTCTATAAATCTTACTCATTTTTTAAAGATTTTATTTATTCATGCATACATATTAAGCATACAAGAACTGAGGTGCAGGCCAGAAGCCCCTAGGGTAAGAGGATTCACTGAAGACAGAGTGGGGAGCAGAACAGACAGATCAACTGAAATACACAATACACTGCTGAGGGGAGCAGTGGGCGAGGCAGGAGAGGTCTGTTGCACCTTGTGGGTCCCCTCCCTGGCCTGGGTTCTAACTCAGGCTGCAGTGGCTATGGAAGCACCACAGTGTGGTGTTCAACTCCTCATGCCACCAGGGAGGCCTCTAAATCTTATTCTTAATAAATAGAAAAATGTTTACTAAAATTATTCTTAGACATTGTTGGATATCTCCAAGGATCTGAAGAGCTTTATGAAATTCTTTGATAGATTTATGCTTTATTCTTTAGCTTTTTCTTTAACTTTTATGAAAAGCACCTAAGACAAATGTTTTACAAATTCAAGATAAGATTTTCTTTTGTTCTGTATGTTTTTTATTGGACACAAACAGGACTAAGGTGACCAAATCAAGATATGATTTCTAAAAACAATTAGAAATTTATTAAATATTGTTTTTCATTAGGTTATTGTTTGTTCCTTTTGGTCTTGCATTTAGTTAGCTTAATGTTTGGAAAATATGTATTTATAATATTTTATTTGATATTTGATATATTTATTATAGACATTGTGATGAGTACAGTAAAGAAGTCTGGAAGTACAAAAAATTCCTAAAGAAAATAATTGTCAGCATGTTAGTATACATATTTCTTATTTCTTCTATTTTTTGTATACTTCTTATGCACACATACAGAATGTTCTTATATAGCATTTTATTAAAAGTAGGAATTTTTTCCACGCCACTAGACATTTTGAAATCATAGTAATTCAAAGTCCATTAATATTTAATTCACTAATATGAAGAGTCACCCTATATACAGGCATTTTTCATTCATTCAAAACAAATGATGTTTTGATCAATATCTTTTGGCAAAATTATTTGTCCACACTTGAAATGATTGTCAAGGCATTAATTTGGAAAATGGAAGTAGTTAAACAACAACAACAACAAAAAAACACCATAATTAAAAAAAAATTTTTATTTATATATATTTGACATCAATTGTGGTCCCCATGGATTTTCCACCACCGTTTCACCCGTGCACCATCACCTCAGTCCCTTGTGCTCTTTCTACCCTCCACCCATACCCTTCCCCCTCCCCACAAAGTGTCCCCATTTGTCCTTGTCTTTTTGTAAAAAACATAATTAAGAAAAATTTAGTTATTCATTCCCAAGATATTCAAGTATATGTAAGAGTAATGAGAATAAAATATTCTTTTATTTATTTATTTCCTCATCCATACACAAGTATCAATATTTTGTGTCCTTAGAATTTTTTCTTTTTTAACTCATTTTGATTTTTTTTTTTGTTTTGCAGAGCATTTTTTTCCAGCTTCATTGAGAAATAATTGGCATACATCACCGTAACACCATTAAGTTTATAGTAATGACATACATATGATGATTTGGTTTACATATATTGAGACATGATGACCAGGATAGCTAGCTAGCTTCAGCTAATACTCAGGTAGAAACAATTTAGAGAGAATGCAAAATAGCATGTCTTTTCACCATTAAAATTTTCAGTGTGCTTTAAAACAGTATTGCATAATGTCTAAATTATCATCCAAACAGTAACACCTAAGATCTAAAAATTAAAAATAATTCCTTTATGTCATCAAATTCCTAGCCCTTACTCAAACAAATGGAAAAGCATCCTGCTAGCTAGTTGGTCAGTTGAATTAAGATACATCACATTTCACCCATTGCACTGAATTGTCCACCTTGGTGTTCCTAAATCCCTTTGAAATTATGGCTTCCTTTTGGTGCAGGGGTAAAAGTCTTAGTGCTCTCAAGCTATCACTAGACACTGCATCAAGAGTTTGATCCCCTGCCAGTGAGCTAACCCACATGGCACAGCAGACCTCTCCCATCTTGCCTGCTGCTCCCCTCAGCGTGTATTTCAATAGATATGCCTGTTCTGCTCCCCACTCTGTCTCTGGTGAATCCTTTTACCCACTGCGCTTCTGGTCTGTACCCCAGCTCTTGTATGAATGAATGAATGAATGAATGAATGAGTGAATGAATAAATAAATGAGTTTTTAAAAGATAAATTAATTATGAGTTTCCAGCTTCCCATCCCACTTTCCTATGCCACTAACTGATTTAAAGGAACGAGTCATTTCCTCAGTAGAACTTCATGTTCTGGATTCATTCATTTCATAATTCATACTGCATATTAGTAGTGTCTCTCCACTTAGCTTCATTGTCTTTATTCTTTTTATAAGTTGAAAGTAATACCTAGGCAAGATTACTTTTGGATGCTGTTTTGTCTTTCATATTGCATCATGTCAGGGATCACACAGCATCCTACTTTTAGTAACTGGTTAATTTCCTAGTGTCAGTTTCACTCTTGTAAAATTGCATGTTTCCCTCTGTGATCAGCAGGTCATCTATGGAGTTATACTTTTTTTTTCTGCAATAAGTTCTCTGTTTTATTTGTGTCTAGGAGCATTAGCAGCCATTGATGAACATTGCTCAAATCAATTATTTCATTAGGGATCACAAAATGAAAATACAAGTTTTCTTATTCATCTTGCTTAATTGCTTTCATGAAAGATCTTATCAAATTAAATACATATCAATATATAATTAGATCTTTTGCAACATGCCTTTGGTGCAGTGAGTATGGTTTGAGGGAAAATATTTGTTTATGATAGGTAAAAATATATTTATTTCGTTGTAGTAATATTTTTAAAAAATGGCTTCAACGTCTTTTTTTTTATGTTCACCTTTTCTCACAATTTATTAAACTAGGGTAATAAAGTTTATGACAGAATTTATTTTTACATTATATATCAAGCATATTTTCTGACTTTTATTTGTTTTTGCATTCAAACTTTTAACGATAGCTACCTAGGTTATTTTTAATAAACTATATATTGGCTATTTTGTTTCATTGCTCTTAAAAGATTTTCTGCAACATACTTATGACTTCAAAGTTTTGAGATGTTATTATAGTTCTTTGTTCTCTTAATAAAAACCAACATATTGAAGATGTACCACACACTGTTCTCAGGACTTTATATAAATGATCTCTTTAATACTCAAGTCGTCTCTATTATCAGCCTCATTTTGGGCATGAGGACATCAAGGCATTATAGATCTAGTGAATAAATCTACACTTCAAAACCAGGTTGTCTATCTCAAGAACCTGTATACATAACTAAGATACTGTATGTTTCTAAGCTTGATACATCTTGAAGTTGTTTTCCTTCTTAGATGTAATGCTCAGAGTCTAAAATATCAAAAAATGACTTATTTGTGTCCTTCAAAAATAAACAAAAACTTATCTGAATATAAACTCTTAAATCACAACTTTTCTTCCTTAAAAACTATATAGAGTATTTTTAAATAATATTCTTCAAGATAAAAAAGTGTTAACATAAAATAATCTAGTTTGTGATTAAATTAGGAAGGAAATTAAATACATGGTATTTTCTTCTTTTGTTTTATATGAGGGTCAGCAGACATTTCCTGTAAAGTAGTAGATATTAAATATTTTTAGCTTTACAAATTGTGAAGTCTTTGTTTCAACTGCTTAACTCCATTTTAGGAGTTAACTCCACCTTAGGAGTTAACTCCATCTTAAGAGTTAACATCTTCGGATGTTACAAAAACATCCAAATTAAAAAATACATAAATGTGACAGATTTCCAATAAATCTTTATTTACAAACATAGACAGTAGGCCATATTTGAATTGTGGGTCAGAGTTTGCAGATTGTGTATTTCATTTTTAACTCCTGATTTTTTTCAGAATATGAAATACATCTGCCTCTGTACATGGCTCACAGAGAGGAGATAGTTTACAAATTTCTTGGTTGCAACATCATTATGGATTGTCTCAGGAAACTAACTTGTTCCCTTTTACTCTGATCTGATGTTGAAGACAAGTCGAATACTGATTCTAATTGCTTCTTTAAAATGACTCTTCCCTTTACCTTCTCCCCCAACTTTATTATTATTATTTGTTTTTAGTAAAATAAAAAAAAATCTTCCCAGATAACTTGTGAAACACTTAGAAATTTATAATGGTTTCAATATGTGCATTAGACAAGATACTGCTTTGTGTTATATAAAAAAAAAAACAACAAACTAATATCCATGGATTAATTCATTAACTGTCAAACCCTCACTGGCATAGTGCAAAATACAGTAGGGAAACTATGGAATGCACTATCTATACTACTTTTAAAAAGATAAAACACCAGTCATCACCAGGTGAAACTTCGTTTCATCTGGAAGCTGTACTGAGCAGGAATCTGCTTCAAAACTTTTGTTGTGGTAGAATCCACCTTCTTGTGTCTTTCAAACTGAGGGTTCCAGGTTCTTGATGACAGTTGACACTTAAAGTTCCGTGATACTTGGTCTTTCTTAACATGGATGCTTAATAAGTCAAGCCAGGAAGATCCCAAGACAGAATTTGCTAGCAAGAAGTCCTTATCCTGTAACATAATCATAAGATGATCATTACATTAATTTTTCATATTCTAGTGTTGAGAAAAAATAGCAGCCCCACCCAGGCATGATCAAGAGGTGAGGTCATACAAGGACACTGACAAAAGGCATTGAGAATTGTGGGAAATAATTGGATTTTATTCGTCTTGCCCTCCAGACTTAATTTCCAAGTAGTGTGAACTTAAATTTGAGTGGGACTTTTGTATTTTTCCAAGCATTTTATCTGAATAAAATTTCCTAAGGCTCACCTTACTCTATTTAGAAAATTGAATTGCATGCTTTACAGACATTGCCTTGCTTTGGTCTTTGACCCAAGTTTATGAATTCCTTCCATATCTATATACGAACTTCTATTTAATCATGTTTATATCATTGACAGATAATATCTGGATGTTAAAAGGAATAAAATGTGTAACCTTCATAATAAGTCAATTGAGAATTAGTGTTGGGTCCAATACTAAATTTTTTTCTTATAAACTAAAAGAAAATCATCCTCCATATCACTGCTGTTCATCAGCAAGTTCTTAATATAAAGCAAATCTTTGGAACACAGATGAACTGAAAAGAGCTATGGTTGAGACATTATCAATTTGTAGTCAACATGTATCATATATGATAAATATATCTATTGCTATAAGCTGCTGAAATGTTGTCACCAGTTGTTACTATAGTAAAGTATACAAATACATGGTCTCTTAATAGATGTACATGGAAAGAAAAGAGTCTATGGGAAATGAGAAAGGGAATCTGGGGAAAATGGAAGAAAGATTTTAATCTGTTCAGAGATCAGTTTCCATGTAGCAGAAAATAAATATATAGGGATTTATGTGTGCTCATATGTATAGATGTCAGTGTGTGTATAGATGGATGGTTGATTGAAAGATAAAGAGATAGATAGATAGATAGATAGATAGATAGATAGATAGATAGATAGATAGATAGATAGATAGATAGATTTTAGGGAATCCCCTTTGTCTCAGACATAGAAGCAGAATTGTGTTGTCATGGGGATTGGAAAGAGGCAGGTGAATCAAATCTCTTTTTAGAGCTTCTAGTGGCCACCTCAGCTATTATGGATGAGGGGGGAAATATAATTTGAAGATACTCTTAAATTCATTTTCATTTATTGTGTTGCTACTGAAGATTTCCTACATACCTTACTTTATGGTTTTACTGTTCTTATTTCTAACCTGGTTGTTAATTTTTGCCCTTTAATATCATTTTGGGTATTTTCAAGGAGATTTATCAAAGGGCATATTGAAAATTACTGGTGTTCTTTCCTATTAAGTTAGGTTCAGTTTTCTATTCCTTTAGACTGGTGTTTATGCCCTTTTTAAAATAATGTAAACAGATGATGTTGTGTTTTTACCCTAACATGGTTAGCTTTCTTAGGAATAGAATTAACCTGGTGGGAACAAATATAAATCAGTTTAGTGAGATTGATGTTGAACTATAAAAGGAGAGACCCATGGGAGCCTCAGTTCTTTCTCCCTCCAATACATGTTCCATTCATGCTAGGGGGGGTACCCTAGCATGTTCCTTTTACCTTCTCTTCCACCAGGATACAAGTCACACTGTATGTCAAAGATTTATAGCCTATTGAATTCACCTGTTGTTTTTTTTTGTTTGTTTTTGTTTTCTTTTCTTTTTTTTTTATTCTCCAAGAGCTAGTGTGAGCAATAAAGAACACGCACTCATAAAAGGACATAACTTTTGGCAGCTGTGTCACGATTCAGCATATTCACATACAAGAAGAGAGTAATTTCTGTAGGCTACAGTGGCCCAGCTTCACAAATGATCACCTTCCCCTGCCCCTACTTTCCCAGAGAAATAATAAAGAAAAAAATAGCTACTTTGTCATATTAAAATTTCACAACACAGAGCACATTAGCTGAGAAACTAAATCTCCCTAATCTAACCCTGACAGTTGATTTATGATCTTATTTCTGTATGAAGCTCTTTTACTGCAGGTTAGGGATAAAAGTGGGACTTGTCCTCATCTCATTCAATCTTTAACTTTGTATTTGCCACTCAAAATAAACGACCATTTCAATGGATGAAAAAAAATAATTTACATATGCAAATAATTTCCTTTTCTCCAGTAGAGGCCTAAAACAATAACTTTTGCATTGGGGGAGTGTTGTATTTATTAATTCTTCCTCCTCCTCCTTTTCTCTCTCTTTAATCATCATCATCATCAGAAAGAGTTAAATAAATAGACTATTTCTCTGACAGTCTTTTGGGTGACAGCAGCAGATCTTTGAATTATTTTCTTATATTCAATGTCATTCACTGAGACATTGGTGAGAAAAACATTTGCTCTTCCATCTAGGGTCACTCTCTGTGTGGAAATTTTACATCCTTTATCATGGATTTTTTTTCAGTATAACTTCATAAATGTGTGCTTCTGAGTCAACATTGTCTCAGAGTGAGTGTCAGTATGCGTGTGATGCACCCTGCATTGGAAGACCCAGACTTGGTTCCCACCTTGCGTCTGAGCTGCTCCCATCACTTGCAACCCTGAGCTAGAATAAACAGATTGGAGAATGAGTGGGTGAATGAATACAAATTATTTTTGAGTATTAGAAGTAGTTTGGTTCTTTGAGTTCTACGATTTTATTTTGTTACACGGTCTATGGTGTAGGAGCTCAACTTTAGTTGATATCAGCCTCTAGTGAGATTAATGTCGTAACACATCATTTCACTTAAATTCTCAGTTTCCAAGATCCTATAAATGATGTTATGTGAGGACTTACTGTATTCCCATCTTCATTGGGAGAGCAGGAAATATGTCAATAAATATCTGGCATTTGTAGAAAAGGTTATGCATGATTTCTCCAAAACTGAGGAAATTTCTTCTCTGTGGAAATTATTAGATGTCTGTGCATAAGATTTTATAGTGATGCATTTAAACATTTATGATGAAATGAATGTTTTATATTTTAATGTCCCCTACAATAAGGGTTGACGTACAACAATTATTATTTATAGTAAAAACTGAAATTGAGAAATTCATAGAAATATTATATACTAATGATAAAGAAAAGATGAATAAAAGGTATAATAGGAAGAAAACTGAACAGGAACTTCTGATATTTGAACAAGTACTCGTAAAACTCATAGTACAAAAAAGGGCACATATCAAGAGATCTGTGTGTGCTAAATAAATACATACAAATATTCCTCTCTACCTCTGAGCTAAGTGGCTAGCTAAATTAAATCAAATAGCAAAATCTAATTGATACTGGGAGCATTGTTTTCCCTTTCAAACTCAAAGAGCAGTATCATTAGCGCATTGGAAGGCGTTTCTGCTTTTTCCCCTTTTCACTTTATCGTGACAGGTCCTATTGATGATGATGAATCATGTGCACACCTGTTTCCCTTTTGGACCTTCATTGCACGCTGACACTAGCAGATTTCTTGCTGCATTTTTTTTAACTGGTGGTGATGAGTGATTCCCTTGGTGTTAGCACAATCACTCTAGTTTACAAAATGCAAATAAGATAATGAGACCCCAAGAGTCACTGGAGGAGAGGAGAAAGATTAGAGGGGTGGCGACTTTGTCTCCAGAGATTCTTAGTGGTAGAAAGCCGCTTAAATGTTCATTACATAATGCATCTGATTTCCATCATTTAAACTGTGAACTAAGAGCAAGTATAGTACTTTGTAAGGTTTATTAAAAGGCAGGGTATAAGTTAACAGTGAAGGAAATCAAAACGATCTATATAAATGGAAATTGGTCAACAATGGGTATCTTTTAAGGTGCAAAAACCATAATGAAAGAAAAATGCAGTTTGCCAGAGCTGAATGGCCAGTTAAAATGGACATTGGTTAGCAATATCAGAGGCAGGTGATCCTATACTTCCACAATACTAACAATATATAAATCAGTGTTACCTCAATTAAAAAATTTAGTAATGAATTTAAAAATAGCCTTCGGGGCCTCCCTGGTGGTGCAGGGGTTAAAATTTCAGCACTGTCAAACTATCCCTGGCCACTGTGACCTGAGTTTGATCCCTGGCCAGGGAGATGACCCACATGGTGCAGCAGACCTCTCCTGTTTAGTCTGCTGCTCCCCTCAGCAGTGTATTTCAGTAGATCTGCCTGTTCTGCTCCCCACTAGTGAAACCTCTTACCACCCTCACCTCTGGTGTGCGTAAGTAAATAAAAATAAAAATAGCTTTTGATGTTTACAATAAACACATCATCAGCCTGGTGAAAAGTTTAAAATTAAGAGCTAAACATTGATGAGAGGTATATACAGACAAATGGCAAGGAACAGTGATGATATTAATTTTAGACAAGGTGAAATTTAAGATGAAGAGAAATAAACAGGATCAGGGAGGACACAGGGTACTGGGGCTGCTGGGTAGCATCTCTGAGCCTCAGCCATCTCATCTTTAAAGTGGGGATAATAAAATGTCATAGCCCCCTCTCAGGATTAGCCTCAGGTCAACTAAGAGGATAATAAATATGAAAGCAATTGAATTACCAACAGTGAAGTAATCTACAAATATTAGTCTTTGTGATGCATCCCTTTAGTTATCATTTGTGTAAAATGTCAAGTTCTATAATGAAAACTGAAAATACAAAACTGACTAAGATTCATTGTCTGCCCTCAAGGAAAAACACATAATTATTAGTAAAATACTCAGAAACTCCAAGGGAAACCTGAAAATTTCACTTCAAGGTGTCATAAATAGTGAAAAGGATGACACAATATTTTAAACCACTCCTTCAAGATACTTATATTTTTGATAGGATAAGGAATGACTACCTTTTCCTAAGACATCACTTCCACCCACGCTTTTCATTTCTTCGTACAGATGATGCTAGTATAAGGGTCATTCGAACCATTTATGTAAAATGGGGAGAGACTAGCTCACTGTCCTCTTCTAAAACACCAGTCACAACTAAGTCCTAGAGTTGTCAGATCACATCTCTCCACTCCTCAAAGTCTCTATTAACTGTCCTTGGACTTAGAATAAAGACCTAGGTCTTTGCTGGAACCACGGGTCCGTTCTCATCAGCACCCTCTAATCTGTCCATTCACACTGGCCCTCTCTGCTCCTTACACAAGCCCCCTCCAGCCACACATGCCTCCTTTTGCCAGGAGTACAGTTCCCACTTCTTTGCTGTCCTTTAAATAGCTAGTCCCCACTTGTCCTCCCTGGTTGCCTAGGGGTTAAGTCTCAGTGCTTTCACCTATTAAACTCCAGGGAGATGACCCGCATGACTAACTCACCTCTCATGCCCTACCCACTGCTCCCCTTAGCATACACTTTCCAGTGTATTTCTGCTCTCCACTCTGTCTCTGGTGAATCCTCTTACCCTTCCATCTCCCTCCCCCGACTCTGGCCTACACCCTATGCAAAATAAATATATAAATAAAAGGCTGATTCCCTCAAGGTCTTCACTTTTCCCTGTCTGTGGTAACACAGTTCTTTCTCCCTTTTTATGTTCATGTTCACTTTTCAATTTCCGATCTTAAATGATTATTTTTTTAATTTTCTGTGTCTACTCTCTCTTTTCTGTGTAGTTTTCTACACAGAAACTTGCAATTGCCACTTAGGTTGAAACACAATAAGTCAGTTATCTACAACCTCTGGATAAGTTGTCATGAAAAATTATTTCTCACAAAGGTAGCCTAACCTCATTATATTGGCTAGGATTTTTAATTGGTGGAAATAGGAGAGTGGATTTGAATAGGTTTTGTTATTGTCTAGATTGTTTGTGAAGACATTTGTGCTTATGGAGTCTAAGCAGTCTTTATTCCAATGTTACCTTCCGCCTTATAGTTTACAGACTATGTTTCCTTCAGAGTCACTAGCTTCTAGTCTGCTTTTAAAACAGGAAAGTAAGAGAACAAATATTTCTTCTATTTTAACTAACAAATGGGTGCTTAGCTTACATATGCATTTAAAGTGTTTGCATTAAACAGTATAAGGATGTTGGTCAGATTTTCTCAATTTCACAGATGAGGAAACTGAGATTTGGAAATGTCAAGTAACTTTTATAAGGCAAATGTTGGCTCAAGGTTTGGCATCCACTCCCTCTGACTCCAAAACGGCTAGTCTTTAAATTATCCCGTGCTGTTTTTTCTCTTTTTGCCGTACTTAAAATACTTCTGGCAATCTTCAAATAAATGGTTATGATGCTTAACCCAGATGCTGGTATTGCAGCACCCCGTTTGAACCCGGAATTGAGTAACTTCAGATACTAATGGGGTCTAGGCATGCGTGCTTCAGATAGCCCTTCACCAAAGAAGCTGGCTAGGAGGGAGCTCATGCTTTATTTCCCACGATAGGATTATGTTTAGGTTTAATATTGATGCATCAGTTAAATGCTCACTTTGAAAATCAATACGGCACTGTGTGCTTGACTGGCTCAATATCCCTCAGTCAACATTAATAAAAAACACCAACAACACAACGCACTGTGTCTTTTATTGCTTGAGGTCCCTTGATTTCCAGGCCTGTTATAACAATTAATCATACTTACTCCTTTGATCCAGGAGCAAATATTTATTTAATAAGTTGGTAAACTGAGGCAACTGGGCAAATGACAAGATTCACCCATGTACTCCGTGCCCCCAAAGACCAATCGATACCACTCCCTGAAGGCTGACTCTGCTCATGTAGCGCTGGGCAGAAGTGAACTCCAGCAGAAAAGTGCTTTTCTCTTCTTCCCTCTACCATTGCACAGAAGCGGCAAAGCACAGGAAGGTAGCCCACAAGCCAGTAAGTATAGACTTCAATGACAGCCATATGCTATCCCAACAGAAAACAAACTTCCACTACAAGAGTCATGAGGACAGGGCCTCCCTGGTGGCGCAGTGGGTTGAGTGCCGCACTGTGAAGCATTTGCTACACAGCACCATAGGTTCGATCCCAGGTTAGGGAGGAGACCCACATGCTGCAGCAGACCTCTCCTGCCTCACCAGCTGCTTGCCTTTAGCAGTGTGTTTCAGTCGATCTGCCTGTTCTGCTCACTGCTCTATCTCAAGTGAATCCTCTCTGCACCCCTCCCCCCCACTGGCCTATACCCCAGCTCTTGTATGCTTGTATGCATAAATAAATATTTTTTTAAATAAAACAGAGTCATGAGAACAGAAGCTGAGCACAGAGATTCCTTGATGAACACAAAATAGAATTATGTTACTATTTAAGACAAAAGTAGGTCTGCACAAGCGGTCAGAGAGATTACAGGGCTGCATGGATGAGATCTCTCTCTCCCTGTGCTGTGCATGGGGCATTCATAGTCCCCTTCTGTTACTGTACTTCCTAGTTTAGGGCCCTGTGGATTATAACCTTCATTTGCCAATTTGATAAGACCTTTGAAGGGAGAAAATTAAAAGGGACAGAAGAATACCAACTCATTAAATAAAAAGATTGGCCATCCAGGAAATGCTGTGTCAATTCCTGATGAGCACGTCTTGCAAAGGTTTTAGTGGAAACTCATGGAAAATGAACAACTTTAATTGTTCCTGGATTACCATTCCTCTATGGAAAATCATTTTACTTCTATTCATGCTAGTTTGCAATGATTCATTACTTATTAAAAGCCTGATATAACCAACATTTTCATTTTTTCCCTATACCAGCACTACTTGGTAAATTATTTTATGTCTGTTAAGTACGTGGGGGAGGGAGGCTAGGATTTGGGAGAACAAAGAATGTGATGAATGTCTTTTGGGCAGTATAAGAAAGAACAAATATTTGAATCTAGGTATGAGAATTCTCAAATCCATTAATAACCTCTGTACCAGTTAAAACTTCTTGATTGTAAGCAAGAGAATCTGGTTATGGATAATAAAATCAGAAAAGGACTTGATAGAAAGATAGGGTGACTAATGTAAAGGAAGGCTTGAGAACAAGAAAAGCACTGGGCATCTAAGTTGCAGAAATTGTTGGTCAGTGTCTAGCACTGGTTTCTGGCATTGCTGAGGATCCATTCCAATTATGTTCAGACTTGGTGATGGTTGGCGAGATTCCAAGCTCATCACTTTTCTACATCTTAGATATGGATGGGCTTTGCCAGCACTTGATAATTATTCCAACTATCACAATGAGGGATGCAAGCCATCCCCAAAACAAATAGTATGTTATCATAACAAAAGAAAGATTGGATGGTAAACTAGCCCACAAAACAGTTGTTTTTGTTAGAAGGGATCTCTTTTAAAGACAAGAGGAGCATAGTCTATGAGGATTCAATTTAAACTAGAAGATGCCATCTATTTCTATCTTATGCTTTACACTAGATCATTTTACTGACATATGTGAGGTCAGTGTGCCTGCCGCAGCTCTGACTTTCCCCTCACTCACTTAATGCTCTGGCTCTACTTGCCCATTTGTGCTTGGCTCTCACAGCAGAGATGACTCGTACTTTAATAAACTATCCAAGTTGTCCTTTTATTTCTCCTTTAATTCATTTTTTTACCCATTAATTATTGATGATCTACTAGGTGTTAGGAAATGCACCTGGTTGTGTAAACATTTTATCCCTATGTTTATGAAGTTTGTATTCTGAAGACAATGGATAAGAAAATTCCAAGTAAATACACCCTTTAAATTTAATTGTGAAATCTAATATATCAGATGATAGCTCAATTAATATCATCAGAGAAAATTATTCTATCCTCATGTAGCTTGAATTTTAGGAAAACTTTGCCTTTCCTTGAACTACAAATGGCCATTGCTTTAATAGCCTACTGACCTTAAATTTAACCTCTAGAGCATTAGGTATGGGTATCCTTCATTCGAAAGACCTCTAGGAGTAAAAAATTTACCAAAATTTACAAATATGCCTCTGAAGCATATTTTTATGAACACCCATTTTTTTAAATAAGATTTATTTATTTTTGTATACAAGAAATGGGGTACAGGTCAGAGGTGCAGGGTGGTGGGCAAGAGGATTCATCTGAGACAGAGTGGGGAGCAGAATAGGCAGATCAACTAAAATACACTGCTGATGGGAGCAGCCGGTGAGACAGGAGAGGTCTGCTATGCCATCTGGGTCACCTCCCTGGCCAACTGGGGATTGTGCTATAGTGTTTCATAGTGTTGCGATTTAACCCCTTGTGCCACCAGGGAGGTGAACACACATTTTTTAAACAAGTAAAAAATAACATTATATTGCTTCCTGAGCTAAATCTAGGTCCAGTACATAAATGAATTACCATCTTTCATGAAGTGTTTTGTCAGTCATTTGCTAGATGACCAGTTGAGGCCCCTGAAATACTAAAATTATTCCACAAGTCAGAAAAACATGATATTGAATCCGTTAACCTTTAAAATTTCTCCAAGTTTCAGAATTCCATTTTTCACTTTTTTATGTAATGGAGGAACTTAGAAAACTAAATTCCAATGAGACCACACATAACTAGAAAATTCCTTAATCTTTTAAACCAAGACAATAGCATAGAACAGGAATGTAAATAAATAATTTAATTGATTCATTCAGCAAATCTTTCTTAAGTCTGTTACAGGGCAACCCTAATATAGAATGGGTTTCCCTGACTGGGTCTTCACCTGCACGCTCAAAAGGCTTTTATAATAAGCCCCAACTGCAGGCTGAATCAAGGGTGATGGCTCCAAAGGAAGAGAGAGCCCGCGGCTCACCTCTCTGGTTTTATAGCCAGCCTGACTGCTTAACTCCACCCTCAGGTCCCAGTGATCCACTCTTTGATAATCATCTTATCAGATTTATGGTTCTGGAATATTGGTGGTCTGGAGTGGGAGTTGGAGTCCATAAACTTATTTGTGTAATCCATTCAGGACTGCGTTTCCCCCTAACAAGTCCTACCTAGTTGCAGTTTCTCAGGACACAGACCATGAATTCACTTACACATACTACCAACAAAGGACAATTCTGAAGGAGTAAAAGTTATACATTATCAAATATCCAATTTATAAACTAATATCCAAATTAGCTAATATCCAAATAGGAGATATCAGGAAAGATTGATATTTCCCTTAGTGTGAACACAAGCTCTGGGGATGGGTTGGTCTCTATTTGTGCAAGGGATTTTGATAAATGCTGCTAATTGTTTCATGGCTCTTATCTGTTGGAGGCGGTCCAATAAGTCTTCATTGATGCATTAAGGATGACATTGCACCTTCTTTCTTTAAAAGAACACTATAAATTGAAAAGATTAGTCTGTATTTTTTTACATTCCTGACTTAAGACTGATAACTAGTGAGGTAAGGACATAAACAAAGTAGTGTAATTTATTACAAAAAAAATAGTTTCTTGTAAAGATGGCAGCCCTATCTTCAGAAAAAAATAGAGAAACTTTTCTTCTATACAAATGAGGTCTTTAGCCATAGTCTCCAATATTTTTGCAGTTTTTCTAATACAATATAAAGTCAGATAGATTTTTCTTTCCCCTGTAGCTTAGAATGAAAACATGGCCTCTTGTGCACTATTATTTTCTCCTCAAAATATTATTACTTATCTCATTTCTAACTTCTTAGAAATCATTACATTTTAGCGAGGGTAATAATAAACTGCCTATAAATTCATAAGCTGTATTCATCATTGGTACTTATGGTCCCAGTGCTATGTTAGTATCTAGACCAAGGATCAAACCCAGAGATCCTAGCTTCTAGCCACTCTTTTCTTGTTAAACCATACTTGGCTTTGATGTAAGTATAAGATGTTGGACAGATGTTATCAAATATGCTTCAATGAGAGGGGATCATAAAGCTCTTAAGTCATTTATCCTTCTAAATGTCAAGTAACTAAATTGATATTCCCATCTGCTTAAATCCTTACTGGGGAGAAAGGAAAATGAGGAATGGAAATTCTAATTTTCTTTCAGAATGACTTCAGTGTGTTATCATGCCAGGGACATCTATTTTTGATGTTTCAAGTTTAGAAAAGAGGATAGCTTCAGTGGCTCTTTTAAATTTATTTCTTTGAAATGCCAAATAATTATGTGCATTCTCTATACTCATGATTGAAAGCAACGGGGATGTTCTTTACAGGAAAAAGTGATAAAATGTTAGGTTAAAAATGGCCACTGGTCTGCCATTGTTGTGAGTTCTTTACATATTTGCTTTTCTTTCTTTTGCATTATCACAGCTGACAGTCCTCTTTTCCGCTGTCTCTGCTCTCCTCATCAGCATGACCTCAATTTTCATCCTTGGGAGTGAGTTCTGCTCCATGAAGCTTATGAAACAAGTAGTTCAGAAATGTAAATGTGTCCTGCATTTTATGTTTATATATTTAGATATTGCACCTTTTGTAAATAAGTAAATGTTTACATATTACTATTAGTTACAGATTATATATTGCATGTTTACAACATTAAAAAGATGGAAAGCCAAGTCACTGAGACCATTATTCTGACCTCTAAGAGAGTGCTTATAGCCTGTATATATTAAGCAATTGCTATGGAACAAACACTATTCTAAATGATTGAACTGTACATTAATTCTTTCAGTTCTGTAACACTATGAGGAAATGCACATCCTCACTCCCATTTCACAGATGAGGAAAATGAGAGTGGTTAAGAAATCTCTCCAAGGCAATAGAATTCCTCAGTGGCGGAGCAGGAACTGGAATGCAGATCTTCTGGTTCTTAGTTTTTGTATTAGTTTCCTTTTACAGCTGTAACAAACTACTACAATGGAGTGAATTAAGCAATACAAATACATTATTTGGAGGTTCGAAATCTGAAATGGACTTCACTCGGTTAATGTCAAGGTGTTATCAGACTGTTCTTTCTCTAATGTTTATTTTCTAAATGAGAATACAAATCCTTGTCCTTTCCAGCTTTTCAGAGCTGCTTGTTTTATTTGATTGCTAATTGGGATGAAGGTTTATGGCTCCCTCAAAAATAATTCATTGAAACTTAATCCCCAATGTGAGGGATTTGGAAGAGGGGCCTTTAGGGGCAGGATGCTCATGCATGGAATGAATGCCTTTATCAAGGAGACTCCAGAGTATGCCCTTGCTCTATCGGTCACAGGAGGACACATCTTTCTGTGAACCAGGAAACTGGCCCTCTCCAGACACAGAATGTGCTGGTCCCTTGATCTTCAGCTTTCCTACCTGCAGAACTGAAATAGATAAATGTTCACTGTGTAAGTCACCTAGTCTATGATACTATGTTACTGAAACCCAAATGGACAAAGACACACAGCGTTCACTTTTATGCCACACCATACTGCTAGTGATTGCCTTCATAATGATAACTACCTTTTATACACCAGAGGAGGTGTCACTACATAGTTTTACACTCAGTCCTCACTGAAAGCAGACTTCTCTCATATGAACAAATGAGAAAATGGGCTCAGGGAGTTAAGTTCCCTCATGCATATTACCTGTGAAATGAGAAGTGGGGGTTAGCTATATATTCACTCCAAACTTCTTGTCCTTTGATGTACTATGAAATTTGACTAACTTTTCTATTCTTATATTAGGATTTTTAATTAATAAAGTTACTGGAGAATTAGTCACTCCTACCTCTCTTTAAAAATAAATTGTTGTCTGTTTTTTCTAAAATACAAGAGTTTAATCCTTGCTTTGTAAATCACTGAAATTGTTCTTATAGTGCAATGCCTGGCATAGTGAAAGGTCTTAGTAAGACTGAATTTTCCCAGCTAATGCAGAAATCTTCTTAGGTCATTACCACTGTCAAGGAACAGCAAAGTGGAAATAGCTCTGAAGGTTCAACTACATTATGCCACATTTGTCCTTACACTTCTTTGGCATGTCTGTGTTGCTTCGTCTATAAAATGGGTATGATGACATCGATCTTGAACAACTGTGACAGTGATGGATGATTCATTTAAAGTGAACTGATTAAGAGTTGATTCAGTAAATGGACCAATTGGTGTAACTTCAAGAAATGTATTTATTTGTTTTTTGATGTCTTATGATTAAATATGTCTTCTAATGGTACAATAGAAAAAATCCAAAAGTTTGGAAAGGTTGAATTGAGGTTTGGTTAAAGTCTTTATAAATAATTGTTATTTAGAAGATTCTAGAGAAGGATACAGGAAAACCTTGGGAGAGATCATCTTATTCAAGTCTTTATGACTTGAGTAATAGAAACCAGTATTTCATGAGAATGGCAGACTGGCTCTGTGTAGACTTCTATTTGAAGTTCAAACCCTCAGAATTATGTTACCTTGCAAGCCATCTATTCCCTACTAAAGTCTTCTAGTCCTTCGATCTCTCTCTTCAAGCACAGAAACATCACACTGTACTGACACAACCACTTACCAAAATAACGCTTTTCCACAGTCTCTTGGTTCACAAAGGAATCTTTCAGAAATGAATACCTTTGGGTACTGAAATGTATCTGTATGGTTAATATTAATGTTAGGGGGAAAGGTAGTCCTAAATGGATTATGGGTGTGTGGACTCCAACCCCCACTCCAGACCATCAGTGTTCCAGAACCACAAATCCGATAAGATGATTATTGAAGAGTGGATCACTGGGAACTGAGGGTGGAGTTAAGCAGCCAGGGTGGCTATAAAACCAGAGGTGAGCCTTGGGCTCTCTCTCTTACTGAGGAGCCAGACCCCTTCCTTCGGGAGACATCTCTCTTCTGAGCCATCTCATTCGACTCGGAGGCAGCCCTCAACGTGCCATTGCTTAGATCTGGTAGGATATTTGTGGATTTGTATCCCTCTCTTTTTCCCTTGGTGTTATTACTATTTTATTCCCCTTCTTTCATAAAATAAAACGTGTTAATAACGTTTGCCATGTGTACCTGGAGTTGGGACTTTTTAAGTCTTCTGAGTGCATGGGTGGAGAACCCAGTGAGGGGAACCCATTTTATATTAGGGTTGCCCTGTAACATTAAGACTTACATAGAACCAAATCTTTGGTATTATCCTTAACCAACTTTCAACTACCTTCAAAATATATCAGTATGCAACACCCGGGCCATTCCTTTGATCTAGAGCTTCCAACAGAATGAATTTACAAAGCAAACTACTAGCTTGTCCTAGAAGATAAGCTGCAGTCCCTGTTGTCATCCTGAACCCACTCACACACACATACAAGGTTATTCAGTTGTTTTGCATATCCCAAATGTCTTCCTACTCTATATAAATTTCCATATATTTTATTCAAATGAATCTTCTTTCATGAGAATAGACACACATATACTTCTTTTTAAATTCATGTCTTATCAAATAACATAGTCTAACCAACCTATGTTTGTTTCAAACAGCCTATGTTGTTTCAAAGTTATGTTTGTGTGTCGTTCCCGATGTGCAATAGAAAATGATCAGATATTTATCAAATCTGTGTTTTTGTTTTCCTCTTTTCACTGTTCTCTCTCATACAGATTTCTTGTTTGTGCATTGTCTACTCATGTGGTGAAATCAACAGACATTCTCAATAGAGGTCTGGAGTGGGGGGTTGGAGTCCACACACCCATAATCCATTAGTATGTTTCACCTGAGAGCAAGTTTGTTTGCCTTTTTCAACCGTTTTTGTGTGTATTTGTTTGTTTTTACATTGGTATATCTTATTTAAAAAAAAAAACAGAATATAACATCTTAGATTTAAGGAACTGAAATATATTCAGAAACCTTCCCTGTTGACCTTCATTCCTTCCCATAAGCTTCTTTCTCAGCCTGAGGCTTCTGTATCTAAATCTCTTTACCCTTGAAAATAGTTTGCGACAAGACCTTCAAGAACCTTTCTTTGATTGCCCCAAGGAATTGAGACAAAGCTCCAAGAGCCTCCTGTGTTTGATTGGATCAGCACATTTTCTACTCACTAATGTAATTGTGGATAGGTTTTTCTATTTCCTCTACTAGATTATAAGCACCCTGATTGAGGAGGAAATCTGTCGTCTTCATTCACTTCTGTGTTTCCATGCATAAGAATATCTAGAGAAATACCAGCACTTCTTTCTAGTGAACAACTGAGAGAATGAGCCCCTAACTACCTTCTGTTTTCCCCTTCTTGGCTAATGTATGTGTCTGATACTTTAATAGGCATATGTAGTGCATCACCTTGGCTAGCACAGTGTTGGTTGGAAGGATGATTCCTCAGATCATTTTAACCTGTGGAAAAAATGTCATCCATATGTTCCAGGGCGACCCTAATATAAATAAAGTGGGTTTCCCTGACTGGGTCTTTACTCACGCGCGCAAAAGACTTTTATAATAAGTCCCAACTTCAGGCACACGTGACAAAAGTTATTAAAGGGTTTTATTTTACAAAAGAAGGGGAATAAAGTAGAAATATTACAAGGAGAAGGAGAGGGATACAAATATGTAAATATCCTACTAGATCTTCTGAATAATGGTGCGTTGAGAGCTGGCTCCGAGTCAAGTGAGATGACTTCAAAGGAAGAAGAGAGCTTAAGGCTCACCTCTCTGGTTTTATAGCCAGCCTGGTTGCTTAACTCCACCCTCAGGTCCCAGTGATCTACTCTTCAGTAATCATATTATTGGATTTGTGGTTTTGGAACACTGGTGGTTTGGAGTGGTGGTTGGAGTCCATGAACTTATTTGTGTAATCTATTCAAAACTAACTATTCCCCCTAACACATACAGCTCCAATCTGCAGCATCCTTCTCTCATTAACGAGTTGTCTTAAGGAAATAACCTAGCTGTCAGAGGAGTGCCAAAATGAGTCATTGATTTACAATCAGGAGGGCCAATTTCCCATGCTAATCGATTTTTCAATTTTTCAGAGCTGTCTTAGGGTTCACCTTCTTGTCACACAGCATAACGTTGTAGTTGCTAGCTTTGAAGTGAGGAATGCTCCCTCACTGTGACTCAGCCTGTCAACCCTTACAGCACCAGGTTTTAGCTTGTAGGATGTTTGTACCTTTCACTCAAATGAGTGGGTGTTTTCTCCAGATAAGCTGTGATGGTGAAGGTTTTCTTATGTATGTAGCTAAGGTTTCGTATGTGTGGGAAAACAGGAGCCCATTGTACCAAATTGCAGATGTACAATATAATCTAGATTGATAATTATTTGTTTTTTGTGAAAGTAGCCAAGGAACTTGAGAAAGACATCTGATCCTACTTCAGTTGAAGTAGCTCAGAGGACTAGGAGTGCCTATAGTCTCCAACCAGAATTGATTGAGCAAGGTTCAAGTTTAAGATTAATGCCCTTATCATTTTACTAGAAGCACATTCTATCTTCTTTCTTCCCTTACCTACCATAAGCGGGTACTAGAGATTTATATGATTGGTTGGTGAACAGTCAGAAAGTTGAACGGTTAGGACAATTCATTGAAAAGTCATCCTGGGTCTCTTTTTTTCCCTTTCTTTTCTATTTGCAGAAGCAATTTCTTTCCCTCTTTCCCATTTGGCACAAGTCAAACAGCCACAACATAGCTAGACTGGCTTTTTGAAGTCGCTGCATCAACAACAAAAAGTCACCTCTGAGCAAATCAGCAACTTCAAAGAAAGACAGATTTCAAGGTTTATGACATTGTTAAAATTCCCAGTTCCCAGAAAATAAGACTCAACATAGGGTAGATTTTAACAACGCTCCTTGTTTTTCCTCTATGTATAGACAACATCAAATAGATACATTAACTGGACATGTATCTGCCTGTGCTTTTTCTGTGAAAAAACTTTGAAAAAATAAAATGTTTTCCTGACATACTGCACAAAATTCCTATCTTGAGGGTTAGAACTGATTCAGCTTTTCCAGAGCTATCTAAAGGCCATTTCTGAGTTTGAGTCCTCAGTCTTGATTCTTCAATAGATTAATTAGTTCAACTTATTTATGTCAGTAGTACTTAGGAAATTACAAGGGTTTTAGGAATTATGTGCCAGGAAGGAAACAAAGGTCAAGTGTATATTCCCATTAGTAACCATAGTATCACACATTATTAGAAATTAGAAGTTAGTAGGATTGAAGTATCATGATGATTGAACATTGTCTAAAGTTTTTTCAAAAAATACATGTATGAATGATTTGAAAAGACAGAGAGAAAGATAGTCATGTACATACAGAAAATGAATGTCAGAAATTATTAATATGCAGTAGATGGACAGTCTATGAACACGTATTTTACTATATATTCAAGTTTCCTGTGTTTTAAATGCTTAAAATTAAATAGCTTGGGGATTCCCTGATGGCACAAGGGGTTGAACACCGCACTGTGGGGCTTCTGAAGTCTCAGCTGTATGAGTTCAATCCCCAGCCAAGGAGGGGACCCACATGGTGCAGCAGACCTCTCCTGCCTCGCCCACTACTCCCCTCAGCAGTGTATTTCAGTAGGTCTGCCTGTTCTGCTCCCCGCTCTGTCTCTGGTGAATCCTCCTACACCCTGCATCTCTGGCGTGTGCCCCAGCTCTTGTATGCATAAATAAATAAGATATTTAAAAATAGAAAATAAAACAAAACAGCTTGAAAAATACATGAGTTATTGGTGGGTGAGCTGGTGGGTAAGTATAATGCTAGACTCAGTATGGCATAATTCTGTATTGTTTATTTATCATTGACTATAGGCACTCAATAAAACTGAATAAAAAAAGAAAAGAAAAAGTCCAGTGTGGTTAGGTGAGAATAATAGAGGTATAGAATAGAATAAGAGAGAATAATAGAACAAATTCCTTCTTTTCTGTAACTAGTTCCCTTGGAGCAATTCACAGACCTTGGAAAGCTATTTTACCTAACTTTTCCAGATCGGTTTTTATTTTTTTTTTAACTTAGCAACCATTTTGATGTATTGAATGTAATATTTTCATTTCTCATCCTGTCTTAAAGGGTGAAATATATATCTTTTATTTTTAAGTTACAAAATTGCTGCCAAATTTAGCCAATTCACTTATTTCATTTTGGGCATTGGGGTGCAAAGAAATAAGGTTGATGGTGAAGTCAAGAGCATCTGATGGGCCTTTGTTTTCTCTAGGGAGGATGATCTTCGGGCACACCTGGTGAGAGTACTTTCCGTGCCTCCTAAGAAACAGATTTATGGAAATTCACAGAAAGCAAATGACTATAATAAATTAGTGAAATCCAAAGTTCAGTTCGATTTGAAAATGAAGCCTGATGATTTAACAATCACTATAGAGGTGTGAGCACTGTATAAATTTAAAGGTTCCTATGTGCCAGTGAGGCATAGATTCCCATTCATAAAATGGAATTATATGCTCTCTCTCCTTTCCTCCATACTTTCTCCCTAATTCTTTCCCTCTCTCTCACTCTTATATCTCCTTATCCAAAAGCCAATCTCATGTTGACATTTTCACCTCAAGTCTTTAACACATTTTCTGGGGTTAAATGGAAGAAAACATATTTTTTGTTCTTTTTTGTTAGGGGAAAAAAAAGAACCTGATCTTTTTGATTTGTAACTCTACTTTGCAGACTGAGAACTGATAATAAAAAGGTATCATTTAAAATGGGTCCATCACAAGTTTTGTTAACTACAAGTATATTTCTTAATGATAATAAATAAAAATAAGTCTTTTGAATATAATGATTGCTCCCAAATTTGAGCTTTTAAAATGGACTTTCACAATTTGAGTGGCCTAGAAAGAAATGGGAAATCATTCTGGATTTTTCATCTTGGGATGAAATTATTGAACTAGGTTATATGATAAACCTGGGACAGGAGAAATAGAAGTGGAAATAGAATTCCCTTAATCATTCTAAAAGAGAGCTAATGTTTTATTACCTTGGTTGGTTACCAACTCCAGAGTAGTGTCCATTCAGCTCTGTCTAGGTTTATTCTTCTGTTGCCCCTGGCTGTGACACCCTTTGACTTGTACAAATGTAGGTGTCGCTGCTCTAAATAAGCAGGTGCCTGTACAGGCAGGCAGTTCTAGACACATTGATTAAAGTGCCTGACATCTATTAATAGAATTGCAGATGAGGACAGAAGTGTTTTAACTCAATTATGCTTTAAGACCTAAGGAAGTAGTTTGTATTGATTCTTCCAACTGGCACATTGGGCTTTCGTACAGAAAAAAAATATCTACCTTTTTCCTTACTATTGGTGTCTTTCATGATTACTGCTGATTGAATGAATGCCTACTAAGTGTCAGGTACTTCACAGTCATTCTAGTCTTGGCAGATAATATTTTAGTAATAATACAGGCAATAAGTGGTTAATAATATAAGTAATATTTTCCCCATTTCACAAGTAGGAGAAAGGAAAGACCTAATCATTGAATGAATGCCCTCAGTTCTTCAGAACCTTAAAATTGTAAGGTTTATATAACAGCAAGTCCCAGCCTAAGCTACCTGACTACTTCAAGAGGCTGTCCTAAGACAATGGGAACTTCCAATTCTAGTCCCACCATATTTCCCAGGGCTTGCATTTATGAACATTTAACAGGTATGATGATATTATTACTCTGAAGTATAATAATTATGACAAAAACAAGCAAATAAATATTGTGAATGATACTTGCACTAGAGCATAAAAACTAAGGCTGTACAGTAATATTTTTGGAATTTTATATCTTGCCATGCATGGTTGTTGCAAAATTCAATTAAAAGTAACTCAGTTTGTAAAATCCTAGCATGTGAGACCTAAAATGACATCGAGAGACTCCCTAGTAGAACATGATAATTCTTTTTTAAAGTCAACTCACTAACTTAATAGGATTTGTGTTTGTATGTGTCAGTCCTATGGGGTAGTGTTTTTATAATCCTAATTTTATAAGTGAAAAAAATGAGGTAAAGAGAGGTTAAGCAACTTCCAAAACAAGACAACATGATACAAAAACTTCTACTTTCAATTGCAATTAAGAGCTAATAGTAATGATGACCAGCATTGATTAAATAGCAGCATTTTGAAGCATGAGGTCAGTACTTTAAAAGCATTGTCTCAGTCAATCATCTGACAGACCTAAAAAGCAGATTCCATACTAAATCACTGTTTCCATAAGAAAATAAATAGTAGAACTAATTCTTAAAGAGGTGAAGAACATGTGGTAGACCTATAATCTAAAAAACTGATTTATTGCTCTCCCAAAGTCAGGCTCCAAATTACTAATCTCTCCTGTATTAGAAATATTCTAAAATCCATCATATTTTAAATTACAATTTCTCTCTATTAAAAAGCATTCATTGGTTTTTCTTTGGGGGTTTCAACAGAGATAATCCTTGCTCCTAATTTCTTCTAAATCACGAATGGAAGAGACAGGTTGAGAGCAATTTAAAAGCCCTAAATCTGTAATATTTAGTGTATGTCAACTTTTCATATACAGTCTGTGTCCTGGACAGTTATCACCATATTGCGTATATTTAGTATTTATATTTAGTATTTAGTATTACATTTATCTAAATCTTTTAATTCTGATTTTTCTCCTCCCTGAAGAATTCTCTATTATTCCTGAAGACGCAGATTCAGATTTTGCACAGATCAGGTACTGATACCTCACTGCATGCTTCAACCACAGAAATGTTATCACATAACTAGACTGTTGTTTTCAAGTTCCTGTTCCACTGGTTTTGTTGAATAATTCTAGGTCCTTGGTTCTTTTTCTTGTGGACTAAATCCCTGGTATTCTGATAACTTGCCCATCTTAATGCTTTAGAATTAAGGGATGTCTTATTTCCCAAGTGATGTCTGTCTTCCTGGAACTTTGACCTCTGAGACCCTGTTGAGCTCACTATGACCATGGAAAACTAGTGCCCATTCCTTGTCAAAATGCTTCAACAGATACTTCCTTTTCTTGTTTGACATCAGAGGTTTCACATTCTGACACGTATGATTTTGTGAGAATTTCAGTGGTTGCTTCAAGCCGGGTCTTCATTCCTATGGGTAGTATCCCGTGAACTTTGCCAGCATGTCTCACTCTGTATTACTAATGCTTTAATCTGTTTGATACATTTATGATGATGACATTGGGTGAATCAAATTAATTTCACATACCTGTTCCTGCTACTAAACCTATAATCTTAAATATTTTTTCCAAGATGTTTATATACAATCTTTGTAAAACATGTATCATCCCAGTTTATATTCAACTATGTATTCTTTCAGCAAATGTTAACTGAGCACCCTTTTCATGTGCTGTGTCATGAGAAGTACAAAAAAGGAATAATCCACAAGATTATGGCTTAACACAGTAGGTCCTCTAAAAACACTGTTGAATAAATATGTAAATGAACATAATGACAGCATAAATACAGAATTAGTAAATGTCTCATCAAGTGTTTGGTAGACCTTCTCATGGAAGAAATTGAGTAATCCATTTACCTGGGGACATTGGTTACTGGCACTTATAAGAGAATGGACAAAACTTACTCATTGAACTAGATTAAGAAACAAAGGGCATTATATTTGAACCCCTGTTGGGAGTTAACATCAATGTTTAAAGAAATGGAAAGAGAATAAGAAAATGATCTAGGGGCCTCCCTGGTGGCACAGTGGGTTAAGCAGCGCACTATGAAGCAGACCGCAGCCACTGCAGCACGAGTTCGATCCCTGCTGCCGGCCAGGTAGGGGACCAACATGGAGTAGCAGACCTCTCCTGCTGTGCCTGCTGCTCCCCTCAGCAGTGTACCTCTGTTGATCTGCCTGTTCTGCTTCCCGCTCTGTCTGTGGTGAATCCTCTCACCCCCACACCTCTGGCCTGTGCCCCAGTGCTTGTATGCATAAATAAATAAATCTTTAAAAAAAAAAAAAAAGAAAGAAAATGATCTACTTGCAAAATCACCAAAATAGAATAGAACAAAATTGGAACAAGTCTCAAACAGGTATAGAGAGAGCAAGTCTGTGGCTGAGCCAGTGGCAGAAGAGTAATTGCATTGCTAAGAGTGGGAAACTCATCTAGACCAAAACTACAAGTTTCATAGCCCTGCATTCCGCCAGTATCCTGTATGACATCTAGCCCTCTTTGTTTTATATTATTGCAGAGACAATGAACCATTAGTAAGATGGCTGGAATGGTAAAGTTTAAAATGTAACAGGAATCAAAGGCTTACAGAGCATAATTGATTAGTGCAAGGTAGGGTGGTAGGCATAAGTTGTATTTAAAACACTTCAGATACATTTCCATCAATTACTATTTTCACAAGAAATCCTAGTGCCTAATAATCACCTCTGTGCAGCAGGACCTTGCCTGTTGATGAAAATGAGCTATATTATTCTTTCTGCTCTTGAATTTAATCAAATCTGGGAGAATATGTATTCACTATCTATGATACTTCCCTTGTTTCATTCACTTCTAAACCTGCAACATCTAACTTCTGATCACAACACTCTTATGAACAGCTCTCATAAAGAGTTTCGATAATTCTGTGTTTTTAAAATTGAAAAGCATCACCTCAGTTTGCATTTCCTTTGGGCTCTGCAGCATTTGACACTGGTGACCATTTCATTTCTCATTTGTTTGGAATGTAATACATTTGCTTTCTTTGGCTTCTAATACCGCGATAATAGTTATCATTTTTTTTGGATTGTTAAGTATTTGGAATCCCTTTCTATATTTAGAGAAGCCTCCTTTTTTGTTTTTTTTTTTTTTAAATAAGAGCATGCCAGTCCTCCATTTTAGAAATTAGAAATATCAGACACTCATTCTATCAACCTCATTAGCAGCTTGGAAACAAGGACATGTCCAGTTCCCAAACTCATGCATAAAATCCATATATGACTTTAGTGGCCACTAAGGAGTTAGCAAACCTGTGGTAGAGGACAGAGCAAGAGGGCTTTGATTCTGCACGTCTCATCCATTCATGTCTTAGCCCTAGATTTTGAATCTGAAACAGTGGTGCGAACTGTTTGTAAAAGACAACAGGTGGCTTCTCAGGTGGCCTTTCCACGAGGTCCCATAGTTCTGTTGATGGAATCCAGTGTTCTGTGCTGAGATTTTGTTGGTGCAGCTTTGTTGCCTATACGCCACAGGATTTTCATCACCTCTTAGCTAGAAAATTAGTACAATTATGATCATTCTTCATGGTTGTACTTACCAAATTATATATCTTGCATCACTTAAGTGGTCCTTAGTCTATGCTAAATCTAGAATACTAAAGTATGAGAGCACACTAAAACAATTGCATCTAAGAATCTACATAAAATGCCATTCTTCTCCTTTTCCTTTCATCTACTTTCATTAAAAATTTAAACTACACTTTTTCAAGATTTAGATGATAAATATAAAATGGTCAATTTTGCCTTTGTTAATACCTTATTGAAAAAGTTAGGATATGACTTTATCCTGAGAAAGGGAACTATGTTTTATTAAAAAACACACAAAGAGAAAGTAGTATCTTCTTAGGTTGAATGAGATGGGCAACTCAATGAAGTAAATAAAAACCCTAAGATTTTTCTAACCCTTGCTACTCCAAGTATGGTCTATGGACCAGCAATACTGGCATCAACCAAGTAGTATTTCAAATCTTGTTCATCTCTCATGTTCAAGCCATCAATTGGAACTTGCATGTGAGAAACTTTGGTGATTTTTATCTTTTAGAAGTATAAGATGTACAGCCTTATATTTGAGTTAAGTCAATTGAATTCTGTTAAGAAAATATCTCCATGTTAATTTATTTCCACCTTATATTTGATGATTAACTCTCTTATAGTGGCCAACCACCCTTTATGCAATTACCTCAATTATTATAATTAAAATTAAAATTATGATTAGAAAATAAGCCTGAGAATCTATTCCAGTACTACACTTTTAGAGAAGAAAACCAAGGTCAAGAGGAGATAATGGCCAGCCCATGCTACATATCTACTAGTGGTTGATCCCTGTCTTTGGGTTCATTGGTTTCTTTCCTGTACCTTTGTGCTCACTCTTGAGAAATCTATAGCTGACCCTGATGATTAAAACATTTTTCCCTATAATGAATCCAATTTTTTCTCTCTAGAACCTTCTCAGTCCATTGATATCTAAAAAGGTAGAGACATTTTAAGAATGAGGTTAATCATTCTTGGAGAAGACCACTTTTACTTACTTCACTGAGATTCTGATAAATCTTCTTCAGGGTGAGGATTTCCCTCACTCCCACAACTGGGTCTTCATACATTGTCACTCTCTGAGTCATCCTCACCATTCTTGGCAGTTTTCTGGGTACATTCCAGTTTATTTTATCAAGTAGTAGCTACAACTGTACATGATATTTCTGTTGTACTCTCGCCAGTTCAGAATTTGTCTCATTAGTCTCATGAGCAGTGAAACATCTGAGCCTGAAGTGACTCATAAAGTCTTAGAAGGAATTTGGCATGTTGGAGGCTGCTTGGTAAACATGACGTTCAGAGAACCGTATCTGAAGGCGGGTCGTGAATGCCCTCCTGTAAAATACCAGCTGCCTGAGGCACATCAGAAATCCTTTCTTAACAACTTGCAGACTTTAGGGAAGTCATTTAAACCCTTTGGGCTTGTGTTTGAGCATGTGTAAAATAAGCAATATGACTTAAGTGATCACTGCGGGGTTAGCACACTTGCAGTAGAGGAAAGAACAAGAGACTTTGATTCTGAGGATCTGACCCACCTATGCCTTAGGTCTAGTGTTCACTAGTGTGATTTTGGAACAATAATGCTTGTATCTGGTCTCTGCTTCTTCCTCTTTTAAACAGACTTCTAAATAGGGAAAGCTGAAGAGAAGAAATGTATTTAAATGTATAGTTCTTTAAAATATATTTCAACTAGGAAACAGAAAACCCCTCTTCATGAATGTTCTTCTGTGACCCATGTTTCCTACTCAGTTATATATTTTGAAAGTCAGAGTGTTCACTCTCCTATAGAATAATGGTGGCCCTGGCTTTCGGATAGGGCATCATTTCCTTCCCAGGCATTCTGCTCTTCCTCCATTTAATTAGTCCTCGATTAGAACTGATGGCACAGTGTATTTCCAAGCCTTTCCCCAAGCTTGGAAAGAGATTCCCTTGAGCTGCTGTCATAAAAAGACAGCGACCAAGACTCTCAACATGATCTCTTCTAGTAATGAGCTGTTTCTAACTTTATCCACATCACAGGCACTCTGCCCATTAGCAGGTTTTGAAGAGTGGGGTTGGCATACCAAAGACCATTATGTGTGATTATTGATTTTTCTAAAAGCTGCATCTGGGGATTATCAACCCAGCAAGGAACCAGCAGGCAACACTGGATGTCTTTCTTCAGTTGAACATCAAGATGACCTAGTGGGTGGCAGATGTAGTCAGCTGAAAGATTGTGTTTTTGTATTTTTTAACAACTGAAAGCAACCTCCTCTAACCATCTCAAATTAAATACAGCACAGGGGGATGGTCCATGAATTATTTACCAAAAAGCACAGGTTCTCAGGTTGTCTTTTTCTTCAACTATGACATGTCATGCTCCTTCCTAGAAGGAGTCAGAGTGTGAACAGGTTCAACAATTTTGTATAATAACGTCCTCCAGGAATCCTTATTATTTTCCCATGAGAAAGTTGGCCAGACAGCTAAAACATGGCCAGAAAGTACCTGACTGACTTGAAGCTGCAAGATCTTTCACAAAACAGTCAAGTAGTCATTTGCTAACTAATACAGTGATGTTTCTTGAAGGGAAAAACAAAGTTGAAAATTAAAAAAGGAAGCTCTGGTGGAGATTAGTGTGGGGTATACTTTCCAATGCAGATTCTAGGGTGATCACAATCAGTTCAGAATGAAAACTGATATTAATTCAGTGGGACTGATTCAGTGTGTTGTTCCTCAATCTTCACACTTCACAAACACTCTTAATTGTTCTGCTAAAGATGATGGAATGATATCAAGGTGGATATGCAATTTTTTTATATTAACTTTTTTATTTATATATATTTGACATCAATTGTAATCCCTATGTATTCCCCATCACCATCTCACCAGTGCACCATCACCTCAGTCCCCCGTGTTCCTGTCTGCCCTCAACCCCACCTCCCCCATCCCCACCAAGTGTCCCCAATTTGTCCTTGTCTTTTCATTTTTGGTTTTTGGGTCTTTCTTGTTATTATTATTATTATTATTGTTCTTATTCCTTTCCTTGATCCTTATTTGGTTCCCTTATATTCCTCCTAGGGGAGGAACCATCTGGTATTTTTCTTTTGCCTTCTGACTTACTTCGCTGAGCAGGATATGTAATATTTTAAGAGGGTCAGGTGTTCACAAAATACTTTGAAACAAGTGATCAACTATTACTGTTTTCCATAGTCTATATTCAGTCTTAAATTTTTACAAATGTTATAAATGAACAAACAGACTGAGAGATATTTGCCTTTATTGTAAAACAGTCAGGTATCTCTGATGTGATAGCTTTAATGTTATTTGTTGAGAAACTCTTATTTAGCACAAATTGTTCCAAGTATTTTACCTATTCAATTCAACTGAACTTTTTTTTTTTGAAGATTTATATATTCATGCAGACAAGATCTGGGGTACAGGGCCAGAGGTTCAAGGGGTGGGAGGACTTACCAGAGACAGAGTGGGGAGCAGAACAGGTAGATAGACTGAAATACTGAGGGGAGCAGTGGGTGAGACAAGAGAGGTCTGCTGTACTATGTGGGTTGGGGGTTTGAACTCATGCTGCAGTGGCTGGGGATAGCTTCATAGTGCTGTGCCTTAACTCCTTGCACCACCAGGGAGGCCTCTGGACTGAACTGCTAAGTAATTATGCAGCACAGATCTTAATATCACCATTTTACAGATAAGGAAACTGAGCCTAGGGGATGTTAATTATTTTGCTTGCACTTGAGGTTATCCAAAAGTTATATGGTAGAAACAAGATTCCAATTCGTGTTACCTATGGCCTTTATCTTAAAATACCTTGTATCATAGTGTAGATAATGAGGACTCCTTGACTTCACCCATAACTTAGTCTTCTTGAAATTAGTAACACTCTCATTTTAGTGTTGTGCCACATACTCATTCTCTTAAGAATAAAATGAGAGTAATTTTAATATTTATTACATAGGACTGTTGTGAGGATTAAATGAATTAACATACCTAAAACACTTTTTATATATATAACAGAACCTGGCAGAATTACAGAATGGGGCTAATTGTTGTTTGCAGCACTGCTGTTGCTGCTGTAGTTATTTCTACTTTTCTCTAAGGCAACATAGGTTATGATAAAATTCTCATTTTCTAAAACTCTCCCTTGATTCCAGAAAGAACTATTTTTGCTCTCCATGCTTCATCTGTAAAATCAAAACTCACTACAAATAAAACTCATTACATTGCTGTGGACAAAAGTTAGGAATATGAACCCTTTTCCAACTTTCCTTCATGGTATTCCCCAGGTGCTCAAAGCAAAGGACTTCTCAAGGTGGCCCTTTTATCTGCTGCTTTCCTTTCCACAGCTCCTTCCTCAGTGTCCTGTTGTCCCAGCAATATTGACAAGCCCTGACAGGTTTGGAGATTCCCCCCAGGAGTCTCTATAGCCAGCCAGCCCTGCTCTCCCCATTAACAGTCACAAGTGAGTGCTGTGAGTTGACTCTGCCCTGATGGCTACAGCTCAGATGAGTCCTTGTCTTGCAGCCAGTCATTCCCTGGAGTCTTCAAACTGACACAGCACCTCCCTCTTGCCACAGCTTAATGAAGCCAAAGGCCCTAACTATCAAATTAGAATTCTCTAGGCCTTTAGCAGTGGTAGAACTTATTTTTCCCTACCCACTCCAGGTCATTAACCTCCCTGTCACATTCATCTGCATATGATATTTCCATTTAAGTGTCAGAAAGATTCTATGTCAAACTGAGTGGGAAGAGGATGAGTCTTTGAGGGTAGTAACAGTCAAGAGGGAGTCTTGTTTACGTTGGGTGAAAGGTTTGCTCTAAAAATTTTAGAGTATCCTGTCTAAACTGGTAGTGGTTGATGTCATCTAGAACTGGATGCATAATGATCAAGGTAATATGAAATATCAAATTATGTACGTTTAATTTAAAAAAATCTACTTTGTTCAATAGGAGTGGTTGAAAAAACCTTTTGTGACTTCTAAATGCATGCCATGCAATTACTTTTCTTCCTGGACTTCACATTTAGAAAAGTTTAAGATATGAAATAACCAACCCTAGTTTCAATCTGTTTATCAATATTTATGGTCTTCCTTACCTTCCTTTCTTCCTTCCCTTTGTCTCTCCTTTCCTCCTCCTTTGCTTTCTTCCTTACTTTTTTCCTAGAAGAAGCCTTATAATTTAAACAATCAACTTCAGTCCCTATTTACAGTCAGTAAATGTGATGTAAAATAAAACAATATAATATATATATAAAACAAAGCCTTCATTAAATTTGGAAGGAGTAATGTAGATCTTTTATTTCTTTTGATTTTAGGACTATGATTACCATTTGTTTTCAACCTTTAACAGTCCTCCTCTTAATAATGCTCAGTGAATCCATAAGTAATTATCAAGGACAATCTGTGTTTTGGTGAAGAGAGCCAAATAATTATAACACTAATCTAAAATGCCAATTGCTAGGTAATTATTCAGCCACCACCTGATATTTAACCTGTAGTACCTATATGATCAACCATCTTACATTTCAATTAGACTCTGATGTAAGTTACTTAATGTCCTTGAAAGCGAAAGCAAAATACCAAAACCACCTACCCCTAAGAGTCTTTACTAATATTTAATTGATTAATTATATTGGATTTGACTCACAGGACTCCAGGTTATTTGGATGGCAGGTATCTCAATTGATTTCAACAATTTAACACTTTTCTAACCTTGGATAAACAACACAGAAGTGGAATCCATTTAACATTATAAGAAATATGGGAGACTCTGAGTCTTTTACATTCTGAATGCTGAGCATTTTGCTCTCATAGACCAGTGGAAATCTGATAAGTTCCAGAGGAAGCACTGACCACAAGTTTATGTGTGTCATCTGGCCAGGGTTTCTGGGAAGGTGGCCTCATTTGATGGTAGGTAATTACATCTGCCAAAGTTTCCAATAAAGCAGCTTAATGTCAATCAACAAGACTAAGCCTTACTGAATTTCTTTGTCTAAATTAGTGGTTTATCATGAAAGAACTAACCAGACATCTTCTAGTTGAGCAACTCTTGCATTTATTTTTGTCTGTGGAGAGATAGAACCACAAAAAGCAAATGGAAGAATTGTTTTTTGATGAAATGTCAGGAAGCTGCTCTCTGGCTAACCCAGTGGACTTATTTCCATTTTAAGAGACTTCTTTGGAACAGTAGGCAGTGAGAGAGGGCAGCATGATGAATAAACTGTAGCCCAGGGCAGTTTCATTGAATGTAGAAGAAATGTAGGCTTTGGGTTTGGTTTGCTGGAACACAACTCTGAGAAGGATGGGGCCAGTCATATCTTAGCAAGTTCCTAACTATTGCCTTTGATCAAAGGGACAGGCATTATTAAGGTCACAGAAAGTTCTAAGGAAATGTTAACTTAAGGTTATTATCCAGGTAATTTGGGCTAATTTCCTTGTTGAATAGTATAAATTAAAGTTATTTAATTTTATTTTTCTCTGACCATAGTTTTTAAATAATGTCTAGCATGGTAAACAGAAAAGCAAAACATCAATAACAAAATTTATAAGATTACAGTTAGGCATATCTGCATTCTAGATATAGAATCTTAGCTCAAG
The DNA here is from genome assembly GCA_019455555.1 of Galemys pyrenaicus. Taxonomy (NCBI): domain Eukaryota; kingdom Metazoa; phylum Chordata; class Mammalia; order Eulipotyphla; family Talpidae; genus Galemys; species Galemys pyrenaicus. Next base: position 1,381,043 of record JAGFMF010012095.1, on the reverse strand, counting down.
AAAGATGATATTACACAGTCTATTGCAATCCCGTTTTCACAAGCATGAATTCCTGGTTCATATTTCAGCTCTGACTTTTACCAACTGTGTGACCTCAAAGGAGTTATTTGGCCTTGGAGTTTCCTTAATTGTGAAATATAGGTAACAATAGTACCTATCACACCAATTAGTATGAGGAGTAAGTTAGCTGATACGTAAAAAATTAATATACGTGAACTATTGAGAAAAGAATCAGTGAATGTGCTCAATAAATGTTAGCTGTTGTTACTGTTTTAAATTACTTCTGTCCAAGTGGGGGCAATTCCTCCCTCTCTGAATTGTGATCTATCTGAAATATGGATCCAAATATCTATAACAGATAAAGAGCTTACTCCATGACATGGATTATATTTAATGAAAAGTAGGTATATTTCTTCCTCTTCAGGTATGTACCCTGTGTCCTCAGTCAAAGAAGTGGGTTCCCAGAAAATCAGTATGATTCTAGTTTAAAGTCTAGTTTGCACATTTCTAGTTCCCTTGTCCTTTCTTGAAATAATGTTTTTTTCCATATAAACTTCCTGGAAAAGGTCAATGTACATGATCTGGTGTTACCCTAAGTGAGTAAAATCATTTAGTAATGTTTGTATATATGTTTACATTTTAAGTAGAGGTTGATGAATGAGAAGCATTAAGGAAAGACTTTCAGTTCCTCCTCTGAGTAACAATAACTCAAAGTATAGACTGAATCTTTCATTTGTCTTCAGGAAGTGTTGCTGATATACTGACAAAGAAGATTGGAGAGCAAAGTGAGGCAGAAATGATCTATCCTTCTCTGTCTGTTATAGTCCAAAAAAACATGATATCTGTTCTAGTCTTTGGGACTAAAGGTTCTAAAAGAGGCAACAAATAGCTGTGACAACCAGGAGCTGCTACTCCAGCTAAGTTCAGCTAGAAGAAAAGAGATGGTGTTTGAAATAATCTTGAATAGGAACTTGAATAAACTCAAGTTCAGAAGAGTGAGCAGCTATAAATGGCCAGTAGTAGAAAGAGCACACTGAGAATATGGAGGATATAATGGCACTTTCCTTTATTCCATCTTGATTTTGGAGAACTTACTGCTATTTTTTTAAATGAAATGGTAAAGAAGGAAATATACATATATTCCTCATGGAAATCCCACTGGATTATACAGATCCAAGTGGGTTATATGGATGCCTTGAGTAACTTTTTATACATATTACCACTCTCAAGGAATTTATATTCTGATATTGCTGTTAGAATAAACAAATATCAAAATTTTGTTATTTGTTATTACAAAGCAATAAGAACGACTAAGGGTGATGAGTGTTAAGAGAAATATAATAAAACACAACAAGAGTACCAAACCTAGCTTAGTCAGACAAAGCCTTTCTGAAATAATTCATTTAGATTGTTACTTGAGTAAAGAGAATATTAAAAAACAAAGAAACAAAAACTTGGTATCATTTATCAGTTGGGGTGATATCCTTATGTATTTGGTCATCATGTTTGCATTCTGGATGAGTAAATGAATGCTGTATAAGAGTACATATACCTGTTTTTTGTTTTTTTAATATAATTTTTTTAATTTACATATATTTGACATCAATTGTAATCCCCATGTATTCCTCATCACCATCTCACCAGTGCACCATCATCTCGGTCCCCATGCTCCCATCTGCCCTCAACCCTTCCCCTCTTCCCTTCCCACCAAGTATCCTCAATTTGTCCTTGTCTTTTCATTTTTCGTTTTTGTGTCTTTCTTGTTATTATTATTATTATTGTTCTTATTCCTTTCCTTGATCCTTATTTGGTTCCCTTACATTCCTCCTAGGGGAGGAACCATCTGGTATTTTTCTTTTGCCTTCTGACTTACTTCGGTGAACAGTTCCATCCATGTTCTTATGAATGTGTCTAGTTTTTCATTTTTGATTGTTGAGTAGTATTCCACCGTGTATCTGTACCACAGCTTCCCGATCCACTCATCTGTTTTTGGGCATTTAGGTTGTTTCCAGGTCTTACCTATTGTATAGAGTGCTGCTATCAACACAGGGGCTGCAGGTATTCTTTTGAATCAGTGTATCTGTGTCTTTTGGGTATATTCCTAGGAGTGGGATTGCTGGATCATATGGAAGTTCCAGTCTTAGTAGAATGAGGAACCACCATACTGCTTTCCATAATGTACACTTTTTTTTTGAAAGGTGAATGCATTCATTTAATAAGCACAATTTTAGCAGGCAAAACTGAAAATGTGATGTCCTTGGAGCGCTAAAAAACACAAAGTGGACCTTACTGATGTGCTGATTGTAAGATGCTAGAGTAAGAAGTGCTTGAAATTTTTTCCAACACTAAAATTCAACAGTTGCTTAGTTAGGGTATAAAGTGTGATTATCATTTATATATATTTATACATCATTTCATAGGAGCTAGCTCTATTACATGGTACAAAGTCCTGCTAAATTTTAGAGACTGGCAAACAGTTGTTCAGTTGTTCACTTACAGAAATGGGGACAATTTAGTATCACTGTAGAATCAGGCTGCATGGGATTGAATCCTGGCCCAGACATGTTGTTGTAGAGTTTCCAAGCCTCAATTTCCTCTGTCTACATAGAGGAAATAAACATGCAATGAACAATAAGAGAATCCATGTGAAATTCTTAACCTATGCTTTAGCATAGTTAAGAATTATTAATCAATCCTCATACCAACTCAAAACTAAGTAACAGATGAAGAACATTTAGATCCTAAGTCATTCAAGTTCAGTTTTGTCCGAAGACATGGAGTGCAAGAAAATGGAGGCAAAATCACGTCTTTTGAGTCCAATTATATTACTTCTTCCTTAGATGAATAGCTCTGCCTGTCAGAGTTGTGCTGGCATCTGTTAAGATGAGCCAAAGCGTGTCATCTCCAGGGTGATTCTTGCCGTATGGACCCCCCTCTGGAGAGCTTTGCTACATTGAACGGAAAGAAAAAGAACCTGTTTTCATGTCTAAAAACACTAAAGATACCTAAGTTCGCATTCTCATCCTCAGGAGCCAAAAGTATGCCTTGCTCTATGTGAAGTGTGAACAGAATTGTTCATGGTACTAGCCAGAGTAGTAAAATTTGTAAATATCGTGTATTATTTTTAAAAATGCAGACTCAAGTTTATCTGAGTCTACCTAGTAATCTCCCTCTCTCTTATTTGCTTCTCGATATACTTTCTTGAGAAAGTGCAAAAAGGAGGTGTTTAAGTTAATTTGGGAAATTGCAAATGAGTGCCACACATACAAAGGCCACCTATCAGATTTGCCTGGTGGAGAAAAAGAAATATGAGCACGGCTGTTTTAAAAGGCAGTGAACTTGGAGCCAACCCCTTAGCAGCTCAACCTCCCATCCAATAAGTATTTTTCAGTAGTTTGCTTCTTGGGATTAGTAGCCCCCCTTTCATCTTTGCTGGGCTAATCAGAGCCCTCAGAAAAGCCTATTCCTGGGGCTACTTATATTGATCAAGCTGCCACTGCAGCCACGAGGACCCTGTCCTTGTCGGGGCTCAGCAAGATGGGCCCTGCGGAGGACTCAGAAGCTTGGCTCCCCTTGGCTCCCTGCAAGCCTGACCTGCTATAGCAGAAGCCTCTGGAAAAACAGCAGGGGTGGGAGGGGGGAGGGAAACAGAGTGTTATACAATATGCACCAACTCAACTCCTTGAAAGCCTGCTCTCAGGTTTCCAGGAGATTGAAGTGACAAGGAGGAGGCTGCTCTGACGTGTATCCAGGAGAAGCCTCAATGGTGACTGACAACTTGCTATGCAGAGACTTAATTGAACCCGATGGTCTCGTAAATGAAAGCCAAGTGCTCCAAGCCAAAGCTAAAGGAAGTGGCTGTTGGGCTTATTATCTGCACTCCCCCAACAGTGGTCAACAAATTGCCATTTTACAGGGGCATCTCTTGCCAACAAGTTTCTTGGGTTTTGCTGTTCTTATAATTAATTCCTGATCCCAGAGTCTCTGGCATTTACGAAGTTTCTCTGCAAGAGATTACCTTAAGTAAGGCCGGGAAACCAGGAGGTCACTGGCCTCCTTTAAGAGAGGATGAGGCAAGCAAATCTCAGATGGGGGGGGGGGGGGCATTTTGCCCTTCCTGCTGAGGGCGCTCTCGGAAATCAGAGAATGGCNGGGGGGGGGGGGGGGGGGGGCATTTTGCCCTTCCTGCTGAGGGCGCTCTCGGAAATCAGAGAATGGCAGGGAAATCTAGGCATAACCTTTTCCTCTGTAGCAATAGCTACCCAGCGTTTATTAAATAATCCTTGGACTGGTGTCTGCCGCTTTGCATAAATGATCTTTACTCCCATCACAAAACTAGAACCTGGTCATTCTCATGCCCATTTTAGAGAAACTCACATACGGCTTAGATATCCAAGGATGTTTACCAAGAGTGTGAACAGTGAGGTGTGGACTTGAACCCACAGCTGTTTGAGATGCAAAGCTGGGTGATTTATTCTGTCACTGCCAACATTTATGAACTTGCCCTGGACTGAAGACTGTGAGGACAATGTGTTAACAAGGGAGTCGGCAGCTCCAGGCGTGAATCATGTCGGTACTCTAACTCTAGCCATGGTGGTGAGGATGAGGATGAGGACAGTGATGATGACAGAGACAGTTTTGAGCTCTTAAGTCATGTTTGTTTTACTTTTGTTGAATTTCGGTTTCATTTACCACAGTTCCATCAGGGAGCGCTTCTTCCTTGTGGTTCTTTCCTCTTTCAAGAGAATTGCTGTGGTGTAAGAAACCCTTGTTTTCAAAAGTCAAACCCAGAGAGGGGAGTGGATAGCAGATGTATTTAAACTGTCTTAGAAAGAAATGGGAGGGGATAAATTATTCCCACTGAATTAAGGAAGAGATAGAGGAGAGAAAACAGGTCACGATGGTGTGATGATGGAGCTGGGAATGTCGGGGATGACAGTGAGAAAATATCACTTGGGGTGCTTAAATAGTAGGAAAAGAGACAGCCTTGATGAGAGTGTCATGTCCTCACAAATGACAGGGTCTTTGCAGAGAATAGACTAAAGAGTTAGATAAATGGAACAAGGCATGTCTCAGGGACTAAAGAGCAGTCAATGATTTGGTTCAGGAAAAGAGACCTCCCTGTCCCACCTCCGTTATTTGTTCTTTATTAATGTTCAAAGACAAGGCATAACCCTGTAAAAAGGTTGTGGACACCTTCAGAAGGTCAGCCTCAGCTCTGCAGGCGATGCTTAAAAAATAACATTCTACTGTTTTGTAATTTGGGGTAAAAAAAAAAAAAAGGAATTTGTCTCAAACATCTGAATATGTAGACTAAGATTCATACTTAAAAGGGTAATCATCAAAACAGAATGGCATTATTGGTCACTGATATGACCAATCTCTGAATATAGTAGTTTAAAAGGATTCCTTTGTTACTTCTCACAAGCCCCCAAAAGATAGTTTCATTAAGCCCATTTTATGAAGGAGGAATGTGAGATTTAGGGTCCTGCCTGAGGCTTTCCTGATATGCAAGGACATCACATGTCCTTAAGGTGGCAGCATTGCCGTTTGCCCCGGCCTAGGCCTAGAGAATGTCTTTCTTGGTTGATCCTTTCAATTCAGGACAATTCCATCTTTACTGTGCCGCTACAGCTGCCTTGAATGTATCCACTCAATATATGTGAACTTATTTCTCATGTGAACCTGAGTTCAGTATCTATAGAAGTTAAGTGCCCCGAAACAAAATTAAGTGGAATCCTAGAGGTGACAGAAGCAGGATTAAACTCAGTTCAACTATGGATTTAATGAAGGTAAAAGAAATTGAATGACTTCAAAGTGAATTTTCAATCTAGTCGTAGGTGGAAAGTAACCAAAATTCCATAAATATGATATGGCCAGGGTATATCAGATTATTCCCATCAAGTGATATTGCATGCGCTCTCTCTCTCTCTCTCTCTCTCTCTTTCTCATCAAGTGATATTGTATGCTCTCGCTCTCTCTTTCCCCCATCCCCCTTCCTCTCTTCCCCCTCCTCTCCCTCCTTCTCTTCCTCCCCCCCACCCCCCACTCACTTTGTGGCTCTGTGTATCCATTGATATGGCACTTGGACATTTCCAGTATGGTAAAAGTTTGTGAAGTTGGGTAAACCCTTGCAACCTGGGCCTAGAAAAAAAAACACAAGCAGAATAAAAGCAGTCTCTAGCTCTAAACCAAGCTTAGATGAATCCTCATCTTAAAAGCAGTGCCACTATAAATATATGAACATGAAATGAAAGCTTATTTTTTTCTATCATTGAGATTTTTATGGCTCTTGTAACACAGAAAAAAGCTAATACGATACAACATGAATGATTGTTCAGTTGGTCATTTCTTCACTTTCAATTCATATCTCAGGCATCAAAGCTTGGTGAAATAAATTATGAGGCTGATAGCCTCCAGTATTCTGATAAGGCCACTGATAAAGTATGATGAATGCCATAACTAGAAAGTTTGTTTGACTGAGGAGCCTGAAACTATAGGGAATGGTGTATCTCCACTTGAGCAATAGTGGTTAGCATGAATTTCATTTATTAGGTGGACATTCGGAATAGGAAGAATTTGGAGAGAAGTGTTAGTGTAAACTCTTTGGGAGGTAAAAGGATTAAGATTTGTGTAAAAATGCACATAATCACAATGTCTGCCTTTATGGGAGGGCTGCTAATTCATGTTATGAATATTTGTTAAGCACTCCTATTTGTCAATTTGCTTGTCACTGATGTACTGAAGGTACAGTAGTGAAAATAAGAAAGAACGTGGTCATCTCATAGAGCATATTGTCTAGTCAGCCAATATCCGTGGAACCAAATAGTCACAATAAATGAATAAATGTATAATTAAAAACTTCAAGTGTTATAAAAATTATAAGACATAGTGCACATAATGTGTTTAATAATTTAGCAACTTTTAAATTATTCATTTCTTTTTACATATTCATGCCCAATAAATGGAGGTGATCTGGCAGTTACTCAGGGTGAAATTTTCACATAGGTCCAAGTTGCCCGGAGGCTGAGATTTGTCTCATTTCTCTCTCAAGTTTGCTTACTGTAAGCAAAATGACACTGATCAGGCTTTTTATTTTCTTTATTCCAGTAAGCATTTAATATGATTTGGTATTAAAATTGAAATTCAACCTGCATATATATGGGTATCTAGACTAAGACAAGAAAAACAGTATATCCCAGATGTAATTACGTTCAATGATTCTTTTGGCATTGAAAAAAATTGTTTACTAACCAAATTTTAAAAACCGCTATCATCCATCACCTCCTTCTTCCTTTCTCCCACACCCATTTTATTCCCCTTTGGTTTATTCAGTTGTCCAAGTCGATTTGAAAAGAATAGTCTCTAACATTTTTTACTGCTAGTAAGATAACTGAAACATTCTGTGGATATAAAGAAAGTCACACACTTCTTGGTGTGTTTTAGTAACTCCAATATCCTTAAGGCTGGAAACACCGACTTCTATGTCCAACATGTGAAGTCAAGGAATTCCTCCCAAGGTGGGGACCCCCCCTCCCTGCACTGTCCCTCAGGTGGAGATGAAAGTGGGCAAATTCAGCCTGGCGGTCAGGAGCTGTGTGTAGGGGAGGCAACAGCACTGATAAGACCAACTCTCCCCTGGAGTAGGGGCCTTCTACTTGCTGGGCAGGGACAGAGATTAAGTGCCCTTTCAACCAGGACACTTGCTTTTTTAAAAAAAGATTTAATTTTTTTGGAAGAATGGGGGGATAGGCCAGAGGTACAGTAGGGGGAGGTGTGGTAAGCAGATTCACCACAGACAGAGGATTCACCTGAAACAGGATTCTCTGAAGACAAATTGGGGAGCAGAACACACTGCTGAGGGGAGCAGTGGGCAAGACAGGCAAGGTCTGCTGTGCCCATATGTGGGTTAACTCCTTGAAGGGGGATCGAACTTAGGCCATCTCAGTGATAGTGCTGAGACCTAACCCCTAGACCACCAGGAAGGGCCCCAGGGCCCGTCTTGATGTTCAGCTACCTCTGAACTCCTTCCTCATAAGCTAGCCTTGGCCTAACGGATTCCCTGGTTCTGTGCTGTTCCACAGAGCCCTGTCAGCTGTGAATTGGGGACATTTATCTCTACTACCAGACTAGGAAGTTCTTGAAAGAAGTTTCTCTATGCCAGATTCATCTTTGTGTCTTCTGTGCACTTATTATAACATATCTTACAAATTATAAATAATATTTTTTTTAATTTATAGAAAAAAAATGTCTCCAAAGTATGTTGATTTACTCTTTCCTAATGCTCTTGTGAAGGTCATTTGGTTACAACAAACACATTCTAGTTAACACAATAAAAAATTCATAAAGACACCCAAATGGCTCATGGGAAAGAAGCAGGGCTGGGGATCCCAGGCACTCTAATGAGGGTTTGAGAATGTGACTATTTTTGTTTCTGCGCTCAAGAGATTGTTCCTTGCTGCTTCTCCGGGGAGACTGGCTTCTTATGCTCAGGTTGCTTCTCCACTTACTGAAAATCAGTCCCTGGGCCTCTGGATTACTGACCAAGTCGGAGTTCAGCCAGAGAAACAGTCAGTGACAATACCTATGCAGAGGTGTGTTGGGAGGAATTGTTTTATGTGGTTGTAGGGGCAAGTCAGAAATGTGATGTCAGAGCATGCTGAAGTCCTGGACAAGGGCTGAAGCTGCAGCCTCTAGGCTGCTGCTTCTTCCTCAGGGCAGCCTCAATTCTGTTCTTAAGGCCTTTCAACTGATGAAATTAGGGCCAAGCAGATTGCCTGAGATAATGTCTCCTATTAAAATCAATTGATGCGCCCTCCCTGGTGGCGCAGTGGGTTAAGCAATGCACTATGAAGCAAACCACAGCCACTGCAGCACGAGTTCGATCCCTGCCCCCAGCTGGGGAGGGGACCCACATGGTGCGGCAGACCTCTCCTGCCTTGCCAACTGCTCCCCTCAGCAGTGTATTTGGGTTGATACACCTGTTCTGCTCCCCCACTCTGTCTGGTGGATTCTCTCACCCTCCACACCTCTGGCCTGTGCCCCAGTCCTTGCATGCATAAATAAATAAATCTTTAAAAAAATAATAAAATAAAATCAATTGATTTTGAGATTCCATCATTTACACAAAATACCTTTACAGGATAACTAGAGTAGCATTGAACTGAGCAGCTGGGGATGAAGCCTCACCAAGCTGTCACTACAGACCCTCACATGTGCCTTCTTTTGTCCTCCTTCTGCCAGACCCTTTGCTGTGCTTTCCATGTTTAGACAAACCGATTCTTTTCAGTTAACAATAATTTTTAAAAAAAGAGTGTCACCAGTTTCTTGCCATTAATGGTGTTGTTATTCCTAAGGAGACCAAAGCTGAGAAAACAAGGTGCATATTCTGTTCCTCCTAGATGGCTGTCATGAAAAGATTTTCTAGAAGAAATGTGGGAAGGATAGCAAAGAAGTCCATGTCATCGAATGTCTACCTTTCCTTGGCCCTCTTCTTTGATACTGTAGAAATAGTTGGGGGACAGGCCGTGTAAGCACAACTTATTCTCAGTTCCTCGCTTTCACAGTGAACATTATTATCTGAGAAGTTTTATATGAATGAATTAAGCGTGAACTATGTACCAAGAAAACATTCATCAGAATTTTGCTCATTTACAAGTATATTAAATATAGAGGCAAACCAATAAAATGCAGCATGGTCATAAAACTCATAATTTGTTTCAGATGTAATAATAAAAATAATAAAATACTTGAGCGAATCTTTGGCTGTTTTATTCCCCGTGTGTCATTAACAGAACTTAATTCTGTCAGGTTTGTTTTCATTCAGAATCATATTCATTTGCAGAGTAAATACTAACTTGGCTTCATAATTCTGCAAGTGTATAACTTTGATGAGGCTTATAAAATTTTACTCACTTACCAACGGCAGCTCTTTTCTTTGGTGTATCCGATTAAGTTTGCAACCTAAAGCAAAATCTTAGAGATCACAGTGGAAACAAACAGTTGTCATGGACGGTAGCTGAATTGAATGCTAATGGTGGCTGTCTTCCTTCTGCCCCATGAAATGTGTGTTTTACAGTGACATTCAGAACAGTATAAATGAGCTATAAATTGCATTTACATTCTCCAGGCTCCATTTTAAAAATTCTGTAAATGAGTCATGCATCTGTTTGGTTTGCTTTTGCTGCCACGGATTGCTGTGTCCTGCGGTTTTATAGACCCAAACTCTTGCTGATGTGTCTCTTTGTCCTAAGTGGGAGAGAAAAGGACGAAGTGCAGAGAAGTGACTTTCTAAAATATTCCAAGGGGACTCATAAGAGAGTAGGTTAAAATGAGGGCTCAGTGTCTTGCATTTATGGACTCCTTTGAAAGGAACCCCTAATTTTTTTATTAACATGTTTTTATTTATATATATTTGACATCAGTTGTAGTCCCCATGTATTCCCCATCACCATATCACCAGTGCACCATCACCTGGGTCCCCCGTGCTCCTGTCTGCCCTCAACCCTCCCCCCACTCCCCACCAAGTGTCCTTGTCTTTTCATTTTTGGTTTTTGGGTCTTTCTTGTTATTATTATTAGTATTATTATTGTTCTTATTCCTTTCCTTGATCCTTATTTGGTTCCCTTATATTCCTCCTAGGGGAGGAACCATCTGGTATTTTTCTTTTGCCTTCTGACTTACTTTGCTGAGCATCATCCCTTCTAGTTCCATCCATGTTCCTATGAATGCGTCTAGTTTTTCATTTTTGATTGCTGAATAGTATTCCATCGTGTATCTGTACCACAGCTTCCCAATCCACTCATCTGTTTTTGGGCATTTAGGTTGTTTCCAGGTCTTACCTATTGTAAAGAGTGCTACTAGCTCTCTTGAGAAGTTTGCTTTTCCCATCTCAAGGTGCCTTCCTTTCAGCGACTTCCATTTGTTCCAAAACTTACTATTCTGGGTCTCACCTACCCATTTCCCCTAAAGCTTCCTAATTCTAATTTGCCGTAGGACTCAACAGGACCAGATTCTGATAGACCTCAGATGTTAGGATAAGGTGTACATTTATTTCCCAGGGAGGCAACAGAGAATACTTGAATGAGTGATAGCTTTAGTGCAGAAGTCTAATCCCAGCCTGACCTTCCTTCTTACACATCTCTTACCTTACAGTATGGAGCATAGATCTCTGCCAATTTTTTTTGTTGTTGTCTACTGGTTCACACTGAGTCAAGTGCAGAAAATGAAATTAACTATTTACAAATTTTATACCAATTTTCCATTGCCATTAAGGTCAATGATTTTGTATTTTCAAATGCATAATGGAACAAGAAAAGAATTGACTCTTGGTAACAAATTATCTGAGAGGTGCCCCTGTGCTTCTTGAGAGCTTGTTTGGAGATTCTAGAAGGGGAGCATAGCTACTCATATACCCTTGACCCAGGAGTCAAAAAATGGTCAGTCTCTCCTCCAGGGAAGGTGGCCCTCTTCAATTAAGGACACAACTTAAAGAGAGAGATGCACAGGGAGCCACAAGGCAGGAAGGTGACACCACCAGGTCAGCAGAATCCACCCTGGTGAACAATGGGGTGACAGAGAGAGAGCAGCCAGACCTCCCTCACATCAGGCCAGAGCTTCTTGAACAGGCTTAGCCTACAGATGGACTCACTTTGCAACTGGAGGCAGAACTTCCGTGTCCCTCTTTCCTTGTTCCTAATTTCCCTCATCTCGCTGGACATTTCCCTTCACTGCATGTGGATTTTGGCATTTTGATAATACACCTTATTCTTGAGGTGTTAAAAGGGAATGATATCAGATCACAGAAATGAACCCCAGGTAATCTGGAACTGGAGCCAGCAAATCATGGCCTGTGGGCAAATCTAGTTCTCTGGTTATTTTGTAAAGGAAATTTAATTGGAACACAATCTTGTGCATTTCCATTTCACCCATGGATTTTTTTTTTTTTTTTTGGAGGGGGGAGGTAGGAGGATTGGCACAGCACAGCTAAGTAAAAGCCACAAGAAACTGCATGACCTGGGGCCTCCCTGCTGGTGCAAGGGGTTGAGCACAGGCAGCCACTGCCGCACAAGTTCAATCCCTGGCCAGGGAGGTGACCCACATGGTGTGGCAGACCTCTCCTGTCTCGCCCACTGCTCCCCTCTGCAGTGTGTTTCAGTGGATCTGCCTGTTCTGCTCCCCACTCTGTGTCTGGTGAGTTCTCTCACCCCCCACCCCCGCACCCCCAGTTCTTGTATGCATAAATAAATAAATCTTAAAAAAAAAAGCTGCATGGGCTTCACATCCTAAAGTATCTAATAACTAGCCTTTAACAGTAAATTTTGTGGAAAGTGATTGAGTCATTTTAAAATAGAAATTCTATTTTAGTTCTAGTAAAATAGAAATTACTTACCAGGTACCCAAAATTCTGAAAGGTTAACCAAAAGATGTTTGTGTCTGTGATGTGTTTCAGGAAGCCATGTAGAAGGAAGAAAAATCACATTATTTTTTCTCACACATACTTTAGACAAGTATGAAGCTTAGAGGACAGACTGTATTAAGTTTATTCAGTGGAATTTTTCAGTTGAGTAGAGATAAAGATGCAAGTAAGTAAGATATATTGGGATAGATGTCATTACTGATTTTAAAACATCGCATCAGGTTTATCAGGTTTATGTCTTAGAGATGAGAATGCCCACACAAGTACACAAAAATCAAAGTTATTAGTTAATAATTTCTTTTTAAATGTTTGTATTTTACTGTTAGGCTTCTAAATGTATAGAGAATATCAAAAGATCTTGACCTAGAGGTAGTAAGTTTTGGGTTGGCATAGCTAGATTTATATAAAAAGGGAAAGATGTGAAATAAAATTGTTTCCTCTTCTCGTATTTCTCTCTACCCATTGCTGCAGTATCTACATTTTTCATAACTCAGCTCTATCCTCAGAAGCAAAATAACTCAGGAACAGAGAATAAACCGAAAGAGAATAAACTCTTTGCAGACATCCTTTGCAAAATAAAGAAGGACGTATTATCAATCTGCAAGATAAACTTAATTGATAGTTAATAATTCCCTGTACTCTCCAAAGGAAGAAACTGAGATTGAGAGAAGTTATACAACTTGACAAGGTCACATCGCTAGTAAGTGAGGGAAACTGGATTTTAGTCTAAGTATGTGCTTCCTACTCTCTTAGCTAAAGTTTGATAAAAATAAATATCATGTCAGAATATAAATTTAGATGCAAGAAAAGGAGAATGAACAAGATTGGATCCATAGAGGTGAAAGAATCCTGAGCTCGATATAGACAAGAGGGGGGAAGAATGCAAGTAGGATTTTTTTTTTTATAGATCTAAAAAAAAAGGCAGGAGTGAAAAGAGTGATGTTGGATAGAGACAAGGGTTAGAGGCATATTGAATATATTTTGAATAATAAAGCAGCTTCCAAATTTTTAAGCCTCTGCGTACATATATATTTATGAATACATATTATCAACAATGAAACAAAACATCTGCACCCACACCTAGAAGAATGCAAGGGGTTGTAAATAGTCCTGTGGCGCTCTCAGTCTGCCTGGCATTCAGAAACAAATTCATGTATAAATGTCTTGTCGCTCATAAATACAGCTGCAGGTGAATAATGTTTGCAAATTGCTAATAACTTGGAAATATATACTTAGTACCCCAGAACCTGGACAATTCAAAGTCATTGCAAGGATATATTTTATTCAGCTGTCTTTCGGGAAATGGAATCTTTTACTCTCTTCAAATGTCTTTTAGGAAAAGTGTATTCTTTCTCTCTTCTGTTATTCTTCCTCCCCCATCCTCTCCCCCCACCTCCTACCCTTTATGATTTGTATGCATCTGAATCAAACCTCTATAGGATACTTACTTATCAATGTGAGTGAAAGACCAACAATTTCTATAATGATTCCACAACTCATTAGTTTTAGAGTCTTGACTTCCATATCAGAGTTTTGTAAGATAGGCTTTGCTTGCTCCTGTATTGCAACAACTGCTTTTTGTTAACAGTGCTCAGGACATTTTCAGGATTAAAAGAAACAGACTAACAAGTCAGAGGTGAGAGCTTCCTTGCCACTTTTAGAACTTCCAGCAAAGTGACCCTCAGGGATATACCCTGTGAGAAATCATAGCATTGTGGAAACCTACCTGCATAAGCTTTTCTGACATTCTAGTCCACCCAGATATCCCTCAGGGCCTATAACAGGAAACATATTGAAACCCAATCTGTCTTTTTTGCTGAACAAAATCTCCCATGTCCCCATTTCTGTGTCCTAAAGATAGATTCTTTCACCCAGTTTTCCAAGCCAACACCTAGGTTAAACATTTGCCTCCCAATTTTCATTAATGGCTAGTTATTTATCTGTATGCTTTTACCAATTATGGTGAATTCCATCATTTTAAACCTATTTCTGTCTATTTCTAATGTCCCAACTTTGTGGGAGGACCATTTTATCAGAAGTTGCTGCAATTGATTCCCCTGGCCCCTGTACTTCCACTTTTTGTTCTTCTAATCTTCAGAGCACTTCCCTCCCCACCAAATTGGACCACATCATTTTTATTTAAATGTTATTGTCTATCTTAGAATCAAATCCAGATACAGTAACCTGGACTATAGTACCCAATCATCAGACCTTTACCTCCTTGTCTTACCCTCATCCTTTGCATTCCTCTTAGTCCATTACCCGAGCAACTTAATAGAGTTCACCAGAGGCACAAGCCTGTTCACTTGCAAGCCTTTTCTTCTGTTCCTTCTGTCTGGAATGATATTCTACTCTTCTTCAAAAGACATACAGTGTATAATTCAGAATTCAGTTTAGAATTTTATTAATCCTGAATACTTTACCTGACTCCTCAAGCCACCCCCCTCCCCCATCTACCTTGCTCAGGTCTTTATATCTGTATTTCCCATTACAAAATAAAGAACAGGTGGCATATATATTTGTCTCCTATTGACACTGCAACAAATTACATGCTATCTTAAAACAATAAAAATTTATTATCCTGTGGTTCTGGATGTCACAATTCTGTTTTTTTTTTTTTTCAATTGTGGCAAGATTTTATTGGCCTGTGATTTTATTTTATTTTTTTTATTAATATAAATTTTTTAAATTTACATATATTTGCCATCAATTGTAATCCCCATGTATTTCCCATCACCATCTCACCAGTGCACCATCACCTCAGTCCCTCGTGCTCCCATCTTCTCTCAACCCTCCCTCTCCCCCTCCCCACCAAGTGTCCCCAGTCTGTCCTTGCCTCCTCATTTTTGGTTTCTGTGTCTTTATTGCTGTTATTGTTATTATTATTGTTCTTATTCCTTTCCTTGATCCTTATTTGGTTCCCTTATATTCCTCCTAAGGGAGGAACCATCTGGTATTTTTCTTTTGCCTTCTGACTTACTTCGTTGAGCAGAATCCCTTCCAGTTCCATCCATGTTCCTATGAATGCATCTAGTTGTGATTGCTGAGTAGTATTCCATCGTGTATCTGTACCACAGCTTCCCGATCCACTCATGTGTTTTTGGGCATTTAGGTTGTTTCCAGGTCTTACCTATTGTAGAGAGTGCTGCTATCAACATAGGGGTGCAGGTATTCTTTTGAATCACTGTATTTGTGTCTTTTGGGTATATTCCTAGGAGTGGGATTGCTGTGTTCCCTGGCCAGTGGCACCTTTCCACCTGCCAAACCAGCAACGGTAGGCTCTGTCCTTCTCACATCTGTTCCCTCTTATCTCATCCTCTTCTCTCTGCTTTACCAACCCTTGGATTCTCTCTCACTTTCCATTTCCTCTCTTCCTCCTTTATTTATTTATTTTTCCTGTCAATTTACATATTTGCCTTTCTCTCACTTTCAAATATCCCTATGGTTACACTCATCCCAACTGCAAAATTCTATCCCTATTGTTAGGTCAGCTAATTATCCTTAATTCTACCCCTTAAATTCCCCTTTGGCATGTAAGATAATATAGCTACAGACTTTAGGGATTAGAAAGTGGATTTCTTTTGGTAGAAGGGAGATTATCCCTCCTAATACCTTAATTGGGTGTTTACTTGTCTGTGACTGCTGTCACCCAACCCTTGACCCCCACCCCAGCCCTCAGCCCTAGCCACCAACGCCAATCCCCAGTCCCAGCCCCAACCCCAACCCCAACCCCAACCCCAGCCCAGCAACACACAGGGTATAGGTGTATAACTTTTAGGAAGGAAAGGATGATATTTGTTTTCTTATCAATTCTCTGATGCCCAGGAAATACTTGGTATAAAATAGGTCAATAAAAATCTTGACAGAATGGATTAATGGCTGAATCAGAGGGTTTATGGACCATTTCAGTTCTGTACCAATTGTCTTGATGAAAGACATCACTCACCTTGGTATAAAAAAGAAGGAAATGTGAGTGAGTCCCTTTGACTTTCTCCACCAGTGTTGTGCTCCTGATTGTTGAAATATTGATGTGTTCATTTCTAGCAGAGCAGGCCCAGGTCTCAGTGGTAAGGCAGCTGTGACTTCCTTACAACATCTTCTCCAGCTATTACAGTGCAACCTGATGTGAAATGGGTTGGCCTGAGTGTTGGCTATCACCCATGTGCTTAAAAAAAGACTTATAATGCAACCCAACTGCAGGCACACACAAAAAGTTTAATAAAGAGCTTATTTATAAAAAAGGGAAATGAAGAGAGAAGTAACCCAGGGAGAAAGAGAGAGAAATTGGTGAACACATCCTACCAGTGCTACTGAGCTAGGACCCCAATGGCAAGCTGAAGGCCAGTGAAAAACCAATAACTCCCAAAGCCCACAGGTCTGGTTATATACGAAGCCTAGCTGCTTAACTCCACCCTCAGTTCCCGGCATTCTTCCCTTCAGTGGTGATGACATTATGGAAATTGCAGTCCTCGGTGCCCTGGATCTCTTTGGCCTTGGGTGGAAGTGGAATCTATTCAGGACATCATCTCCCCCTAACACAACTTGAGAAAAATAGAATAATTTTTTATTTCTCTCCTAAGAATATGAGTGATGATGTGATGTTTAGACAGTATTCTGTAGTTTTCCGGACTGGAGAGAGGCCAAAATCTGACAAAGTAACCTTGTCATAGTTAGATCTGACCCTGAGATTTCTCTGTAATATATATTAAGGGAATTCTTAAGATTTCTATAAAATGTCATGAGGTCAAGTAATAAAGTGACCTATATCCTACATGGTGCTGATTTTGTCTACAATTATACATTGCATGAATGATCAACTTTGGCCCAAATAATATTTTATACTGGATAATTTTTTAAAGATTTATTTATTTATGCAAACAAGCACAGGGTACAGGCCAAAGGTGTGGGAGGTGAGAGGATCCACCAGAGACAGAGTGGGAAACAGAACAGGCAGATCTACTGGAAACACACTGCTGAAAGGAGCAGTGGGCAAGGCAGGAGAGGTCTGCTGCACCATGTGGGTCCCCTCCCTGGCTGGTGGCAGAGTTCCAACTTGTGCTGCAGTGGCTGTGTTGGCTCCATAGTGTGTCGCTTAACCCATTATGCCACCAGGGAGGCCCTATACTGGATAATTTTTGTTAAAGGGGAACTCTCCTCTGACTTGTAAGATGTTCAGCCACATCGCTGGCCTTTGTTTCTGAGGTGCCAATATGATCCCCCTCAATTATGACAACCAATGTCTATAGATATTATCAACTGATCCTAAAAGGTGGGAGGCAAAATTACTACCAATTGAGAAATACTTATACAATGGTTTAGATAAACTTAAGATGATTATACTGTTTTTCCATTAAGAGCTATTGAATATTCCAGAGGAAAGAAGCTCTAAGACTAATGTGTGAGGTGGGGTGGGGGGTGGGGGTGGAGAAATAGTCACATTATAAAGAGGGGGTACAGAATTGTTAATCCCCCTGCTTAAGAGTTCTTTGATGATAACAAACTGAACAATTCTCCCTTTGTCCCTGTATTTACTCTTTTCCAAGAATCAGAATTTTTTAACTTCTCGCTACATTGACTCAGATCTCCTACTCAATATTTACCTGTGATTTCCACATCATAGAAGTCATTATGATAAATTTACAGATGGATTTCTCCTCCTCTTTTCCTCTTTCACCCCTCAGGGTCCCATTAAGGGCATTTTCATAGCTTCTCATTATGTGTACTTTGTAAAATAACAGCTGCTTTCAAGAGCTGACCCAGAAGAGCCAATCCTATTTAGAACTGTTCCTCTTTCTCCATGGGCTGCATTCCCTGTCCTAGGAGAAGCAGGTGATTGATCCTGGACTGTGTTATTTGCTTATGCTGATCATCTAATGAGCAACACAACTGCCCAGTAATTGGTTTTATTGGCTTTTTCAGAATACTCCATGGAGTGTAAGCATCAGAAAGTGTCTCTTGGCTTCCAGCGCAAATTGCTTTTACATTTTTGGTTGCCTGAGAAGCTAGGGAGGGAGAAATGTTTTAAGTACATAACCCCAGAGTCCATCAGTGGGAGTGATTTCATTTTCTTATCTGATGGCATTCATTTCTAAACAGTTTGTAACTTTAATCAATAGTTTATGATTACATAAAGAAAAACAATCAGGACTAGTTTTCTTTGTTTGTACATTTGAATTGACTTCCCTTCTTCTGCAAAAAAAAGCAAGCTCACCAGAGAGGTCTAGGATATACACGTACATGATTTCCAGGACTATAAATGAGTAATGACCTCACCTGACCCCAAAGACCCATTTCAGATGTGGGTTATCCCTCATGATTTGTAGTGGTTTTCATAAGCATTTCAACTCCCTTTGGGGGGGCCTCCCTGGTGGCTCAGGGGGTTGAGCGGCACATGGTGGAGCTTCCATGGCCACTGCAGTGAGAGTTCGATTCCTGACCAAGGACCCACATGGCACAGAAGACCTCTCCTGCCTCGCCCGCTGCTCTCCTCGGCAGTCTCCTTTGGTCCATCTGCCTGTTTTGCTCCCAGCTCTGTCTCTGGTGAATCCTCTCACTCCCTGCCTCTGGCCTGTACCCCAGCTCTTTATGCATAAATAAATATTTTTAAAAAAGAGTTTCAACTCCTCAGGGATATAGGTTGTTTTCAACACCTTGGGCCTGTAGATAGATGTAAGAGACTGTGTGAAAGATGGAAGGGGTGCAGACTTTTGAGTACTCAGATAGTGGTCTGTACCCTCCATGTAACTCCTACTAGGTGTGAGAGCTTTGGTTCCCTAAGCATTGGTTGTGTCCTAAAGATATACAGAACGAGCACAAACTGTGAACTCTCTTCCAATCATCCTCGTATAACAACAGATTAGACACAAAAGTCTAGATTTAGAACTTGGTGAAAATATCCCTGGAGACACCTGAACACTTGTGTGATGAGTGTTCCTTTGTAACATAGAGAGGAGCAGGCAGAGGGTGGAAAGCATGAAAGAACTTCTCTGCCTCTTGCATGAAAGAACTTCTCTGCCTCTTGTAAGCAGGCTTGGGGAGACTTGTGGTAGACCAGTGCCCTGTGATTCAGCTCTCAGACGTGATTATGGCTGGTGTTAGTGGCGCTGAATCCCAGGTCTGATGGAGTGGATATGTGGTCTGACTTACCGCCTCTAACATCCGCTACTTCACCCTGCCAAATCCCCAGTCACAGTGCATTGCTATGTGAAGAGAATATTTTCTCCCTCTGCTAACTTGTTCAAAGGGGTTAAAGGAGAATCCATGATCATAGAATCTGCCTGGTAGAAAGACAGCAAAGGAGGTGTGACAGTAGTTCTAAGGCACATCCCTCTTGCATCCTTAAACTCTCAGGGAGACACAGACTCCAGGGTTTGAGTCCTGACTCCTTCTCACCACTCAGTGACAGATTTTTTTTAAGACCTCCTGGAAAGCAGGTGCTCTCTACCAAAATAACTTGATGCTTGGGAAATGCAATCATTAACATAAATCATCAAGCAGAACATTTATCACATAAATTGAATAAAAGAGAGCACTATTGGAAATAAAACTCATCGTCAGGGCTGCGGGAGCAAGACAGTGTTGCAGTGGGGAGATGTGGGGAGTGGGTGTTGGTTACATACCTTCTTCCAGGACAGTCACTAGTTACTTAGAGAGTCAATGAAAATGTCAGATTCCAGGTGTGGCCATCAAAAACGTCCCCTAACTTCCATCTGAGAGTTCATAGAAAGCAACCTAACTCACACAAGACATTCGAAGACAATAATTATATTGTGTGCAAACAAATGCTCATTACTATACCATCTATTGATACCAAAGCATATACACATATACTGTAGAATACATAGGAACTTTAATGTATTTGGTATAAAGAACGGGCATTTCATTTTATTGATTTACTGAGGTAACACTGATTTAGAGCATTTTATGTGCTTTGGGGGAATAGGCTTATGTCTCTTTCGCTGTATGTTAACACACCCACCACCAAGCACCTGTGGTCCTCCACTATAGTCCATGAGATCCTTTCCCCTCCCTCCAGACACACACATGCACACACACTTTACAAGAGTGGATTTTAGTATTAAACAGGCATTGGTTGAATTCTCACTCTGGGCGGACAAAGTGTCTTAACCTAACAGTTCTTCAGTTTTCTAAGGAGTAAGATAAGCACTATAAATTCCACCCTCATGTAATTTTGTATATTTATTTGTTCTGGTGAGGATTGGAGAGTATAATTTAAAATACCTAGTGCAGTAGCTGCCACTTATGAAGTGAGTATCTGCTATTATTACATTAAAGGGATTTGATACATTGAATCTTTTGTTCTGAGAGTCTGTGAAATTATCCCTGCATTGTTTCAAAGCCTCTGCTTGTGATAGTGAGATCCTCTGATTTACCTAACATTAAATCATTTAACAAAATGTAAGTCTTAGAGTCATATATTCTCAAGTTGTAAATGTTCTGAGGAAGGAAAAAAGGCTGTGTTATTTCCATGTTATGCATGAGGCAATTGAGAAGCAAGGGTCTTTCACATTTCAAGTCAGTCAGTTACAGAGGGAAGTGTCATATTCAGATGTGGTCTTCTCCCAGTGCTGTGCTTTTTCTGTAGTATGCACTGTTATTATTTGGGTTTTTGTTTAGGTTTATTTGTTTTTTCTTTTTTCTATGCAAGACACTGCAGATTCATCGCACTGAGTTAGACAAATTTGTTTCAACAAGGAAGTAACATGCTAACCCTTCTAAACTCAGCATACAAATAATTCTAAAAAGATGAGCATACAAATAATTCTAAAATAATGAAGACTTTGGAAAATGCTATGAGAGTTGTTTACAGCATAGGGACTCAAGTATTTGTGAAAGATGTATTAGACATCCATCAAGTAGCTTTACAATAGCAACTACTTGTGGTGTTCATAGGTCTGGGTAGAGAGAATATCGTGAGCCAGAACACAAAGAGTGAAAGGATGAAATGAGGTTAGAATGGGGTAAGTAGCTTAAATGAACTCTAGAAGCATGCTCTAGACAGTAGGGAATGTTTTATTAAAGAAGGAAAGGAGAGAGGAGGAGGGAGGCAGGCAAGCAGGAAAAAGGGATGATGGAAGGGAAAGGAAATGATTAACAAAGAAAGGTCTTGAATATCAGGCTGAGAATCTGAAAGTAATTCAAGAGACAAATGGATTGAACCAATGCTGCTTTCCTTTTAAGATTTTATGCTGCTCCCCTTCTAGCAAATTCAGCTCAGTATTGGGGATCATAGGTGTATATAGCCTTGATTTTAGTCCCACAGATACATTTCTCACTGTTCCTTCTTCTGGATGACAATCTGAAAGAGCAAAAGCAAAAGCAGTGAGTGTGGAGGGCCAGGTAAATTATAAGTCCAGTCAGAACCCAACAAAATAAACAATGTTTCTGAAACACAAGTCGTGACCAAAAAG
Source organism: Galemys pyrenaicus (assembly GCA_019455555.1). NCBI lineage: Eukaryota > Metazoa > Chordata > Mammalia > Eulipotyphla > Talpidae > Galemys > Galemys pyrenaicus. The sequence continues at coordinate 1,359,194 of JAGFMF010012095.1, read as the reverse complement.
AAAGGATGAATTATTACTCTGGCATTTCCTTTGTTATTTATGTCCAAAAATCAATCAACAGCTGAAGGAACAGAGTAATTTATAAGTCAGGTGCTATCAAGTATTTGTGGGTCTCAACTGGTATAACCTGTCTGTGAATTCCTATGAAACCTGATCACAATAGAAAATAATCTTATTACAAGCTTGACATTCATAATCTGGTGCACGTTAGCCTTACATGATATAGAAACACAAATTAAAAATGCTATAGCTGCTGTCAAGAGAAGTGCCCATTGACTGTATAAAACCTTTCCCCTTCCTCACCACACCGTATTTAATAAAAACAGATGTAGGTGATGGAACATTTATTATGGAAACAAGTTAACCAAAAGACCTGTCAATTTGATGGAGGAGGTTATTTGTTCAACAAAATTTCCAAGCACATGAAGCAATTTGGAAATCCAATAGGGATAGCAGAGACACCCCAATTCTGTTTTTTTCCCACCTGCCTTCACCTCCAGAAAGAAATATCTGAAGAGCACTGATTAAAAGTATAGACATAGTTTTATGAGCACACATTTTGCTTCATCAGATTCAGGACTAAGGGGTGATTGGTCATCTAGTGAGAACAGAATTGAAACAAGAATTTTATTAGAAATTCCCTCTCTCTCTTTCTCCCTCCCTTCCTCCCTCCCTCCCTCCCCTCATTTTTATTTTTCCAAATCCACTTTAGTCTGTGGGCAAATTCATGCATTCCTATATTCACTCTGTAAGGGCAGAGCTATATTATCCAAACTCATAGAAGTTCAGTGACCAATTTACACTGCCAAAGAGATCCATTTAATAATGAAGAAATATAACTTACAGGCAGGGAAAATGTTTCATATCAGCCAGTATACCATTTCCTGAAGACTACATGGTAAAAAAAATAAATAACAAAAAAAAATTTGTCTCATTGAAGTTCTGGGAAAGAATAGTCTGAAAGAGATGTTAACTGGTCATGCCAGTGCTCATGGCAACTAGATGATTACTTATGAAATTATTTCCAGTCTTCAGATGGACCTGAAATGGCCAGTCTCAGAGGTCCCTCCACCCTAAATAGTGTCAGATTGAACTATATTATTTTGTTTCTTTTTCAGAGCTGCTTACATTTGGGCTCCAGCCAGGTCCCAGTCTTAGAAGATGAAAATAGTACAGGTTTATTTCTCATTCATACCACATATCCATGTACACTTGGTTCTCATCAAGGATCCAAGCTGACGAGAGTCTCCTCCATCAGTGTACCAGAGAAAAGGAATTAAGGCGAATTATACAATAGCTCTTAACTTTATGTCCTGGAAAGTGAAGCAGATTTCTCCTATATTACCTTGGCGGAAAGAAAGGACAAATGGTCACATCTAACTTCAAAGCACAGAACATTCCACACATATTCCATACATTAAAAAATGAGAATTAGAGTACTGTAAATAGCTCCAGGGTTTCCTAAACACATTAACAAATCCTTACTCGTTGAACCCAGCATTTCTAGATATATTGTTCCTTCTTCATATTGAGTTTTACCAGTTGTGTGTAGTGTTATATGGCTTTATATTTGCTAGTGATATACACTTAAATTCTCAAGTTTTATCATTTTAACTGAACTGTGTTCTCTAACCCCAGCAATATATTTATACTTTAGTGGAAGCTAAACCAGCATTTGCAGATTCTTTCAAGTTTCCGTCCTGTGAGACCATCAGTCTACATGCTGCTATTATTCCCATGCATGGACACCAGGAATTAATGCCTAAATTATCTTGGTTTAATAACCAGATGGGTCTGAGTGTCATTGTTTTAGATCTTGTAATCCACTAAAATTATGTGATAATTTTTTGCTTGTTTTTAGTTGTGCTAAGTTCAGATTAAATTTCTCAGAATAAAAAAATTTGTTACCTAGCTATTATTTATATTTCCAAGTTAATAAGAGGTAAGATGATGTGACAGATAAAGACACAGACTTCATAATTAAACAGATCTTTATGGGATTGACTATAGGAACTATGCCCTATTAACTGAACTATTTTGGATGTCAGCCTTTCTGTTCTGCTTTCCCTCATCTACAAAGTGGTACAATAATATTCGCCTTGATGTTTCATCACTAGGTATATTACATTTTAAAAAGCTTCCAGGACAGTTTTTTAACACTACTTCATAATAATAAACACAACCTCAGTTTCAGGTAATGTTTGCTGTATCACCTGAGTTTTGTGTCAGATGACAGGGTGTGAAATAGGGGGCATTGTATTCTCCTAAACATATGTTGATTCACCTCTGGTTAGTAGGTCCTTAGCACAGTGTATGTAACAGAGAAAGTAAGAAATGATTGGAAGAACAGGCATATAAATAGGAAGCCTGCACTTAGCCATGTTACCACTAGATGGTGAATATAGGTAAAGCCAGGTATTTGCTCAGATTTTTATTTTTTATATGTTCAAAATTGAAAGGGAATTAACCCCAAAACAAAGCACAGGTGTTTACTGTTGTTTGTTGATTTTTAAACTACATGAACAAATTAAGCAAATGAGCAGTATCAATGAGAAGGTTTCTGTAGTAACTTCTCACCTCAGTCAATGTGATCACTGCTAGCTGGAGCATAAGATCCTCCTTATTTAATGTAATTGATCACAAATGACAGGGGGTGGTTCACAGCTGGTGCTAATTGAATTATCTATGTTTTCTCTGTTTTGTGGGGAGATTATGTTGTCGTTGTTGGTCAGGTAAGTCTGTTTCCATCTAAAATGAAACAAAACACACCAGGAATTCTTAGAAAAATTTTTCCTCTTCATCACTATCTACACCATATCACATGGTTTTGCTTTGTTGACTTGGGAAAAGTGAATTGTTTGTCTGAACCTCTTAGGAATGGGGGTTTCACTTGTACTTTCTTGGTCAACTAAAGCTCTTCATTTTGTCTCCTTTAGTGATATAGAAGAACCTCAGAATAGCTCAGTTTTCTTTTTTCTAATTTAAGTTCTACTTTCCTTCTTTCCTTTTGTCCTTTCTGCTTACCTTTCTTCCTTCTCTTCTTCCCAGCTTTGCTTCCTCTTTTATTCCTCCATCAAATATTTCTTAAATATCTTCTTTCTATCAGAATGCACTATAAGCGCTAAAGATACAGCACTGATAGTTTGTTCTTGAAGTGGGAAGACATCATAAATTGTCACATAAAGTGACAAATGCAGTGAAGAAAAATCTAGCAAGTGGCCACCAGAAAGTCTGTATATTGGGCCTGTTGATCTGACAAGTGGGCAACTGAGTTTAGAAACCTGAATTAAGTCAGAGAAAAAGTCAAGTCCCAAGGAGTGTCTAAGAACATTCAAGGCATAGGCAGAAACAAATATCATTATTCTGAGTCACATGCATCACTTAGTAGGCAGAAGACCGATGAGATGAAATCAGAGGAATAACCAAGAGGGAAAGCACTGTAACCCCCCAGTACATCTCAGTCACCCTACACAACTACTGATAAGCTCTAATTATTAGGGTGTCCATTACTGCAGATCCAGGGACATGGACTATACAGCATTGTCTAAAGACTTGGAAATGGTCAACCAATAGCAGCTACTGGTCTACTTATTGTGAATCTAGTAATGTGCTACTTTTCCAGAGAAACCCCCACATTACTAGGGGAGGAAGAGATTAAAGCTTTATAATGTTTCGCTATCTGAGACTATATCCTGCTATGATTTCACCCAGACTTCCAGGGAAAAGAGTTCTAAAATAATATCTGTCAGAGACTCTGAATTCTATTGCCTATACCAACTCTCTGTTCTCCCTTTTCCGTTTTATTTTTCTCTTGAGTTCTTTTAAAGCAAACAATCCCTGTTGAATTACATTGTCCCCACTCATTTCTTTGCAGAAGTTAATTCATGCAAAAAATAATGCTCTATTTTCCCCCCAAGTATTTAGCAGGGCCACTAATCTTGATTTTAAAAGGCTGTCTAGAGTGTTTTTCCCTCTCCTATTTGTCTGGACAGATTTCATTAGCAGCCATAACAAATGGAAGTTTTCTAGGCCTCTCCATGTTGATGTGCATCTGGAAAGTTTTCTAGGCCTCTCCATGTTGATGTGCATCTGATGTGCATTTGCAGGCCTTAGAATCATCTCTGAAATGCTAAGATTGAATGGTCACTGGATTCATACATAAGGGGATTCAATTTCAGCAATTTCTATAGGAAATGTCTCTTTTTTAAATTTTTTTATTAATATAAAATATTTTAAAATTTACATATACTTGCCATAAATTGCAATCCCCATGTATTTCCCATCACCATCTCACCAGTGCACCATCACCTCAGTCCCCTGTGCTCCCATCTTCCCTCAACCCTCCCCTCTCCTCCCCACCAGGTGTCCCCAGTCTGTCCTTGTCTCCTCATTTTTGGTTTCTGTGTCTTTATTGCTGTTATTGTTATTATTATTGTTCTTATTCCTTTCCTTGATCCTCCTTTGGTTCCCTTATGTTCCTCCTAAGGGAGGAACCATCTGGTATTTTTCTTTTGCCTTCTGACTTACTTCGTTGAGCGGAATCCCCTCCAGATCCATCCATGTTCCTATGAATGAATCTAGTTTTTCATTTCTGATTGCTGAGTAGTATTCCATAAACTCCCTCTCTGCCTCTTTGAGATTGCCGTCAGCTGATCTCTCTCTTGTTCCTGTTCATTCTCAATTATTTAATAAAATGATAGCTGTTCCCAACTTTGTCACTGCTCCACCTTGTCTTCAGATGGGTGACTGCTCCATATGGCAACCATTTTCATAACTCTCTACCCTCTTAAGTCTTTAAACTTATGTTGAAAACAAACACAACCTGAGAGACATCATTGAGGATGTGAATATTCTACATGCCAGAACTGCAAAAATGAAGAAACTACCAGACATTGTTGACATCTTTCAGAAAGAAAAATGCAAGATTCTTATGTATTAGCAAAACCATAAACCTCAGGTACACTTCCAGTGAGAGTGAGAATGACTATTTGAACCACCATATGAGTTTATTACTAAAATAAGTTTATTACTAAAATAAGAGCCAGGCCAAGGGGAATACCTGAGGTAAGGATAAGAATGCATGTCATTCTTTAATGCCCCTCTGGTTGTTCACAAAGGTGCCCATGCAATTCAGTGGTCAAGGCACCTGCAACAATAGGGGGTGCTCCTATGTTTACTGAAGCATTATTTATAATTGGTAAGATTTGGAATCAAAGCAAATGCCCAATACTAGATGACTGGGTCAAGAAAATGTGGTATATATACACTGTGGAATATTATTCAGCAATCAAAAAAGATAAACTAGAGACAATCATAGAAGCATGCATGGAGCTTGAAAGGATTATGATCAGTGAAATAAGCCAGAAGGAAAAAGGAAAATACCAGATGGTCTCACTCATAGGAGGAATATAGGTGAATAAGGAAAGAAAACTAACAGTGAAATCAGCAACAATGACAAAACCACAAGTAAACAAAACAAGAATGAATAGACAACTACAACCAGAGACGTCAGGGAGGGAAGAGGATGGGATTGGGATCAGGGCGGGGACGGGAGGAACACAAGGGACTGCGGTGATGGTGCACTGGTAAATTGGTGATGGAAATCCTAAGGGGACTATACCAAGAAAAGCAAACAAATATTGAAAGAAAAAGATTAATAAATTTATTTTTAAAAATAGGGGGATGCTTCTCCAGGAGATCAGAACCTTGGATTCAGTCTTTTGTACAATTTAGATGACTTCTCTGTATCCATGGGTCTACACTATTACCCTATCAGCAGTTACCTACATCTGCATAATCCAGCTATGACCTTCTATTTCAGTCCATTAGCTTCCAAATTTTCAAAGACATAGTCAACAACTAAGATAGATGATTAAAAATACTCATAAAACTTCAGTATCTTGATGCATAATGAAGAGTTGCTTTGACAGAACCTGATGTTGTTTGTTCGCCATTGAGGCTGCAAAGTTTGCCAGCACCTGGCAATACATAGAATACAATGGTGGAACTATGGGGCTTTGGTGTTGGGTGTGTGGTGTGATATGGTAACATAGATCTGAAGAGATGTGAGCCTATTTCTCTAGATCTTATATTACGTTGTAAACCAGTTTTACCTCAGACAAATATAACAAAAGAAAAAAGTTGAAAATCTCATGCTCTACTAGTTGGAGTGGAAAATGGAAAAAGTATGGTGATTGCTCAAAATATCACAGATAAAATTACCATATAATTTGAAAAGCAGTAAGTAGTATTTAGTCATATTTTTAATAAAATGAGAAGAAATTAATCCAAAGTAGATTTATTTTCATTTCCTAAAAAAATATTCTATTGACCATACATCAAAAAGTTTCACTATTCCACAACATTAGGACTTTTAGGACAAATTTTCCAGCTATGCCTAGGATGAGTATAAGTAAATGAGCATTGTATGGTAATTGGTGGATCTTCAGTCCACCATTTTCCAAATATATTATAAAGTGTGGTCCAAAAATGTGCTGCATAAATGAAAAATTGGATACAAAGCTTATATTTCCTTAACTTTCAACTAAAAATTTTTAAAGGCATTTTGTTTTGTTTAGTGTTTTGTTTTTGATTTTCAGTTCCCTTTTTATGTCTTCCTCTCCACTGTAGAATCTAAACATGGTGAAGTGGTCAAGATTGACAATTTTGTTCATTATTGCTTGTCAGTTCCAACAACTTCACAAAACTTATAAAAGGCAGTCAATAAATAGTTGCTTAAATGAGCAGATAAAATATTATTTAAGGTTAAGTATGAAAGAAGAAAATTCTCAGGTAATTTAATACACTAATATGATTTAGGACATTAGTATATACTGGTTATACGAGATAGGATTTGTCATCTAATGTGATATTTTATAAATAAAGATGAGGTCAAGATTTGTATTTCTGTAATATTGTTAGATGCTAGTGAGTTAGATTCACTATTAAATCATAAAAAAAGGATAAAGATAGAAGAGAGTGGATGGAGTAATGTTAAAGGATAAAACGTATCAAAAGCTTTTTTAGGAGAGGAGTTTCCACAGTGAGCCAGTCCTTATGTAAAGGTAGAAAAATCGATTTATTCATTCAAGAATTTTTTTTATCAAATCCACATTATTGGTCAGACATTTCTCTAGCATCTGGAACCACACACATACAAATCCAGGCTTTCTACTCTTAAGCAATGTATGATTCAAGTAGAAAAACAGAGATAAGTGATAAATTGTTCTAATAAAGGCTTGGATGAGAATACATGCAATATGAATAGGGAATTCAATTTCAATCTACTGAAAAAAAAGCTGAGATGTCATGTATAGGTGTGACAAGTATGGTAAAGAGAAAGGTGTTTATGAATAATAATGTATATGAAAGGTCAAAGTACTGATAATTTTTATAAAGGAAATATAGAGTGAATGAATGTACATAAGAAGTTATACTCCAGATCTAACGATACCATCTTGAACAAATTATTTCATCATCTCATCTGTAAATTAGGCTTCAAGCTAATAATTTATTAAGAGTTCTTAGATTTCCTGCATTTTTTTTTTATTACCACTGGTACATTTACTAACCTGTATGGAAAACTCAGTTAAAAAACTGTGATCAGTTTAATTTACTCTGTTTTCCACAAGTTTTTCTCTTTTTTAAAAAAGAATTTTCTGTTCTTTTGGTTGGTCATTTTGTATTTGGGGGAAGCTTGACAATTTAATTCAGTTCCTGAATGCTTTATTACATATCAGATTGGCAAACACAAATAGAAACATAATTGTCTGACATCTTTGACACCTATGTTTCTAACAACTCCTGCGATATGGGTGGAAATAACCCTGACTTCAAAAAAGAGAGACTAAAGGAGCAGAATTTTAGTGCCAACTATCAGTAGTATTCTCTGAAAACCCTATAAAATATGTCAATTTTGCAGGAGAAAAATTCAAGTCAAGTTGAAAAGCTACATGCATGTCCCCATAAAAGAATGATAGCAGCTGTAATTGAATATGGACAAGATAGATGGGTAAAACAACCAACTTTCTGATGAAATATTTAATGGGATGATTACTTAGTAGGAAGAATTGCTGATCTGAACATGCAGACTCCACTGAAGGGCAGTGAGTGCTCTGAGTTGAAGCTAAAGTGACTTAGAAGCTTTTCTCTCCTACAGGTTAAGGGGGGGGGGGGGAATAATGTTATAATTTAGAACAAAATTTTAACTTTTCCCCCTTTTTCTCTCAGATTCTCTTTCACTACTCCTTGTGCTTGTGAAAATCACAACAAATGTGAAGTAGAAATCTTTCCTTTGTCCACTTAGTCAGGAGCTCTTTTAAGTATGCGTATATCATTATTTTTAATACTAAATCATATCGGTTGTTGATTCTGCAAGAAGCTAATCAGTCGGTTTCATTTCATTCTGCTTCTGTAACACTTATTCCCCTTTGAACTTCTTTATTCTCTTTGAACTTTTCTTAAGAGTATACACAAACATTCAGTTTTTCTGAATCATCTTAACCCTTACATCAATACATGTCCAGGGTTAGACAAAGTTGGTTGATTTTCACCATGGTCTTTCATATGCAAAATATTTATTCCCGCACCCAAGATATTTACAAAGGGATACCCAATGATTACCTGTTTGTTTGTTTGTTTTCCAGTAAATACAATTAGCATTAACTTAGAAATTTTTTAAGCTATTGCCAAAAAGCCAAAGTAGCAATCAGTGAATAAATCACATGAACAAATTCATAAATGCATAAGAGCCTTCCTGATCTTTCTCCTCATCTGCGGAGAAAAATCTGTGATTTTCTTGGTCTTAGCCACATTCTTCTACCAACTTCATAAAAAAAGTCTATGTAAAATATAACAAGAGGAAACACTTAATGAACATTTGCTGTATACCTGGTATTCTAAAAATGCTTTAACTAAATTCTTTCAGTCCTCATGAAGACCCTATTACGTGAACATTGTTATTATTTCTATTCATTAATAAGAAATATAAGTCAACAGTATAGGTTTTAAGTAACTGCTGAAGGTTACACAATTACTAGGCGGTAGATAGAGTTTACTTAATCAGTATTTTCTTAAACTCTGTCTGTGAAAAGAAAATATAATCATCAAAACCATTTTCTCATTTAGATTACTTTTTAAAGTTCTTTTAGCATTTATTTAGATTCTACTATGTATTCTAGTAGATTCCTATAATTCAACAAAATAAAACATCCTGATCCAGCAAAGAGTAACATTTACTGATAGATACTATCTTCTAACCTGAAATTTTTTAGATATACAAAATGTCCGTTTGGTTTCTTTTTATATTTAGTGCATTTATGAAAAGCAGACATCATTTTATGATCTTTTTATTATAGGTGCCTATATAAAAAATAATCTTCCCATGTTCTGACTAAAAACTCTCAATTGCCCTAATGCCTTTCTCATATTTTCAAAATAATAATAAGTGCATTTGGTTAAAAATCTACTAAGTATAAATAAATACATGAGTATACTATAGGAACTGGCAGAGTGAAGATAGCAGGCTCTCTCCTTACTCACATGTTTACAACGAAATCACAACAAACAAAAGACAACAATCACTGGAAGATAAATGGATGGCTGTTGTGTGCATCAAGAGTGACCATACAGGGGCCTCCTTTGTGGCTCAAGGGGTTAAGCACTGCACTATGAAGCATCCGCAGCCACTGCAGAATGAGTTCAATCCCTGGCCAGGGATGTGACCCACATGGCACAGCAGACCTCTCCTGTGTCGCCCGCTGCTCCCCTTAGCAGTGTATTTCAGTAAATTCACCTGTTCTGCTCCCCCCTCTCTCTGGTGAATTATCTTACCCCCCACACCTCTGGCCTGTACCCCAGTTCTTGTATGCATAAATAAATCAATCTTTTTTTAAAAAAAATACAGCAAAAAGGAGTAGGAAGACCTGTAATTAAATTGTCCTTTGAATGATACCAGGGTAGTAAAACCCATGCATGGGATGGGGTGGCTGCGTATGCACCAACACTGGGGGCTTCAAAAGTGCATCCTCTTGGAGAAGACAGTAGATAGAGTCAGTGTTTGCATAGAGGATGCGTGACTAAAGAACTATAAGAGTAAAGGTACAGAGCAGTGATTTTCAACTTGAGCCTGTGGCCCCCAAACAAGAACAGTTGGACCCAAACAGGCAGGCAGAGAGCCAAATCAGATTGACTGTGTCTTGTTACAACTGATGGTGTTATTTATAGCCTATGACTTTGATACATGAAACACCTGCCTTACCCCCACCCAAGGCCAAATCTGAGACAATAAGTGAATGCTCTCATTAACCACAGTTTGAAGCACCTGGATCTTAGCAACAGAGGCTTGTGCCCCAGGCAAGGATCCATACATGAGAAGCAAAGAGAACAATTCCCAGTTTGTAAAATTGTCTCAACTATCATCCTTATACAGTACTGTAACTATTGCCCTACCACAGCCTAGAGGTTGAGGATGGAATGAGACTGTTCATGATGCTTTGGCTAAGGAATTGGCGTAGGTCACCACGGATCCTCACCGTGCAAGTTGTGTGCGCACATACAGCAGGAATCTTGAACCCTTCTGTTCACTGGGAGCAAACTTTTGGAGCTCTACTGTCCCAGTTCCCACCTCTGCCCCATACCAGCATTGGTACCCTGGTCATTTGAACAAGTGCAGAGGCTGTGAAATTAATAGACACCTGAATGTCTTGGGTAAAAAAGAAAATCCTAGAATTATAACCAGTTATTCATATCAATATATGAGGTATAACATTAGCAATTTATCACAAAAAGAAGTTTCCTGCTATAAACTATGAAAACTAATATTGAAGCTACAAAAGAATGTATCACAATTGCTGAAATAAAAATACCCTTGGATAGCTCAATCCAGAAAGACTACAAAATATACAGGATGAGTTTAAGGTAACAGTTATTACTATGCTGGCTGAACTAAGGAAAATGACTGATGACCTCAAATAAGAGCATAATAAAGACAGAGAAAAATATGTGACAGCTGTAAAATAATTAATGTATTTTAAAAATACTGCAACAGAATTTTTAAAAATACAATAGAGAACTTCAAAAACACAAATAATAGGGAGAATCTTCAAACTTGAATGTGTGGTGAGAAAACACACGAACAGAATAGAAAAATATGAAAAAATTCAACAATGTAAGAGTTCTTTGGCTCTTTGGATAAATGTTCATCACTTCTAATAAGGTAAATGCAGGTCAAAATCACAATGAGCTGTCATCAAATACCTGTGAGAATGGCGCATATAAAAAAGATCCACAATAATAAGTACTGCAAAGGATGAAGAGAAACAGGAACTCTATTGTGTTTTTGGTGGCACTGTAAATGTGTACAGTCATTTTGGAAATAAATCTGAATTTATCTTAAAATATTAAAAAAAATTGGCATCCTTCCAAACAGCAAGAAAAATTCAACTCAATCATGTTGTACAATGTTTATTGCAGCATTATTTATACTAGGACATGGAAATAACCTAAATATCCAATGATAGAAGATTACATTAGGCAGATGTGGTATAACTACATAATGGAATATTATTTAGCTGTGAAGAAAGATGATGACATGTTGCCATGTAAAACAAAATGAGCTTGAGAAAATTATATGTAGTAAAGCAAGTCAGAATGACAAATGTTGACTATTCACATAACAGATGATTTTACAAAATGAAAATACGTATAAAAAATAATGGGCACCAACAAACAAAGTGAGGTTTATGAGGTTAAGATAAAGGGAGTGAGGAAAGAGAGTCAAAGGGATATAAGTGATGGTGGTAGGGGAAATAATTTATTAATATGTTTTATAATTCTCATACCTTTATCCCAATCTTCCTCTCACCCAGGATACCTGATTTTCTTTAGACCTCCTGTTACCATATAAAGTCACAGATATATGTTTATATATTATGGGTCTATATTATTATATGTTAATTATTATTCTTATGGCATCCTTTTATATATCTGTCTCGTTTAATGGAAGAAATCAATCCAAATAAGAGATGAAATAGGAATTTTTAAAATTATTTCAGAGGATATAACAAACACTAAAAAAAATAAATATGCCTTATCTGTTTTTCAAATGATTCATATCGACATCCCCATTTAATGCTGTTATAGGAACCTTAGCATGATGATGCTAAAGGTGGTCAAGAAGATGATGATGAACACAGTGATAACATCAAGGTTGATGAAGATTATAATAATGAAAGTGATGATAATGACGACAATGATGATAATTAGCAATAACCTATTTGAACAGAAAGCATTTGAATTTTATTTGTTTTGTTCTTCAGAAATGAAGACATTTATTGACTTAAAGACAACTATCCAAGTGGGTCAACCTCACAAAGTATGGCCTTTTATTTGGGGTATCATTTTTCTCCAGAATTTAGCAGTACAATTTTTTTAAAGATTTATTTATTTATGCATACAAGAGCTGGGGTACAGGTCAGAGTCCAGGGAGGTGAGAGGATCCACCAGAGACAGAGCAAGGAACAGAACAGGCAGACTGACTGAAACACACTGCTGAGGGGAGCAGCGGGTGAGGCAGGAGAGGCCTGCTACGTCATGTGGGTCCCCTCCCAGCCGGCAGCAGGGATCGAACTCGTGCTCTGGTAGCTGCAGTTTGCTTCAAGTGCGTTGCTTAACCCACTGCGCCACCAGGGAGGCCCCATTTAGCAGTACATTTGGCACACAACAGAAAGGGAAGACTTTTCTGAAAAGGTAATAACCAATAGGACAGTGTTAGTAAAAAGTATTACAATGTGTTATAAAGCATAAATGAAACAGGGAGAATATCACACCCATGAATCACAGCATTTAACACTTGCAAGATAAGACCTTGCACTGTTAGTGGAGAAAGCTAAAATGCTTACATCTTACTCCTCACGACAGTAAATGATGGTTGGATTTTACCTGGCAACATTCTGATTTAGAGATGAACATGAAAAATCTAATCGCAAATTCTAGCAGGCTCCTAAGCTCAAGGTAGTGCCAAGTGGAAGCTTCTAGAAATGAATACAACTTGAGTTTCAAAGTCCAGGACAGAAACATAGTTCTGAAAGAAAACTCCTTTTCCCTGTCCTTTTTTTTCTCTCTGCCAGCAAACCCAGCTGTGCTTGGAGTGTTAGTAGTAGATGGAGATCATGCTTGTAGTCTTCGACAGGTCCCTGGAGGTGAAAAAAAACACTAGCCTTTAGGAATTGGAGCAAGGTCCTGCTGCCATCCAAAGATGATGATTCTGTTGAGACTCACCTCTTGGTCTGTTACAGGGCCTTCGTAAAGACAGTGTTTGCCATGGCCCACCAACTGATCTGTGACTTGAATAGCCCACCATGAACTGGATGTTACCTAACCCATGGAATTAGAAGCAGTATGCGGTTAACTGGGCCAGACCAGAGTAGGCCCTGAAAGTAGAAGTAAGCTACATGAAGAAGAGACCCCCAAGCCGATGATCTCCTTTCTTGCTCACTGTGCTCACTGTCTTCTCTCTCCCAAATTGTGCCTGTGACCTTATCGTGTGTGTTCTATGATCAGTTGACAGAGGAAGAGAAGACTGGGAGTTGGATTATAGAAGAGTCTACAAAATATTCAGATATTACCACAAAGCCGGAAACTGTGACATTATGAACCTCTCTCTGGGATATCCCTAAAGGGCACTAGTGAAGGGAGATCTTCCTGTGCCACAGTATTTTATAGAGCATCTAGCTGTTCACCTTTCTTGGAGGAAGATATGGCTAGATGTGTGATAACCAGTGAGCCAACTCCTCACAATAAGTATCATTTAATGTTCTATCAACTGTTTCTCCAGAAAAGCCAGACTAACACTTTCCATTTCTCCTTTATTTGTTGACTTTAAGGAGTATATCCAGTATTTATCCAGGATGAAAAAATTGCTGATACTTTTGGTGACCATTAATTAAAAATGAGACCAGTCAGTCTTGTTTTTCTTTTTTTCCCACTCCTAGACATCTGAATTAATGTGTGAACATAGTAAATAAAGACTAAGATAAAACTCGATTGGGGTTTTGTCACATAATTTGTCAAAAGAAGAGAAGGGAATGGGTATGACCGTGTGATAGTCTATGATTTTAATAGCATATGGTACCTAAGCTGATGCCTTGAGGGATGTGAGAACTTCAGTGACAGTTAAAGCTTTAGATAAGCAATGGAGTGCTGGCTCCAATAACTGTACTAACGTAATAACTTTGGTAATAGAAAAAGATTATCTTAGAAAGATGTGAGTGGAATGCTTACAACTGATATAAAGAGGAAGATGGTGATGATGATGCTAAAGGTGGTCATGAAGAAGATGATGATGAACACAGTGATAACATCAAGGTTGATGAAGATTATAATAACGAAAGTGATGATGATGACAACAATGATGATAATTAGCAATAACAAAGAAATGATCAGCTGAGGTAAGGCAAGTACAAAACTGTTGGAAGAGGTGTGATCAAGGCGTGAAAGATTAGAAATTGGAAACAATTAATCATTTGAATATTAACCTTGCAAAAAAAATCTCCAAAAATGATGATGACAATATTAATGAAAGAGTGGTATTGAAGAGTCTTACCTTATTCTGTATCTTGGGGAGGAAGCGAGAGAGTCAAAACAAAATAGACAAGAACAACATAAACAGAGATGAAAGAGCTCTCCTCGTGGACTTCCTAAGCTTGTCCTCAGTTTACTCTTCTTCAGAAACCACAGAAAGTTGGACCTCAGCTATGATGGGGAAAGGTTTTCTGTAAAAATGTTTTGTCCATTGATCTTCATATGATATAAGCTATTGCTTGACATTTTTTCATCTTAACTCTTCATTCTTTGAAACCTTTCATTTCTTCAAGGTTAGCGAAAAGTGGAAGTATACTTAGGTTTCATTCATATAAAGATTTTATTTATGGATATCAAATCCCAAAGTATACTCTACTCAGATTTATTAGATACGTGATATATATGAACTCCATCTTATATAAGTTATGTATGTATTATATGATATGTATAAATGCATATCATGTATGTCATATGTAAATATATTTACATATATTACATGGGTGATTATTTTATGTTCACTTGTGCATTCAAGTACACACGTGCCCACACAGGTATGTATTTCTTCTAGTTATGTAGATCTATTTGCAGTGACTAGACTTTTTTGTAGCCAGTGTAAATAAAACCTCAATATACCCAAAATAAAGCCTACCATCTCCCCTAGATTTCTGACTCTGAGGCCTGGATTTGTGGCTGTGCCCTCTCATAGAGAAAGGCAGAGCCACTAACAGACCACAAACAGATCATGGACTTAGAACTGATATTCTAGAAGCTTTTGCATGCTTTAACAGTGATAATTGTAGGTTAACAAGTGAATTTTAAGCCAATTACAAAATAAAACTAGCTAAACCTCATAAATAATGGAACTAGACTTTGAATGCAAGCTTAAACAATTCCTTAAGATGACATAAGTGGATGGTGATGGAGGGGAGCAGCATGTGAGGCAGGAGAGGTCTGCTGCACCATGTGGGTCCTCTCCCTGGCCAGGGATCCAACTCATGCTGCTATGCAGCAGATGCTTCGCAGTGTGGCACTCAACACACTGCGCCACCACGGAGGCCCATTAAGGCACTGTTGATGAATGCATTAAACAGGTCTTGAGTGCAATGAATTCTAACATTGCACAAAAGCCTGCTTTTGTGACCTCAGCATCATAAGATTGTCTTAACTCTTTCTCTAACCTTAGTGAGCATTTCCCGCGTTGCCATGTTTTGTTTTATAGCTATTTCTATATTCCATCTTATTCCAGAGCCAGTTATTAACCACTGCACTATGTCTATGATGACCTTAGTTTAAGTAGCCAATGAAATTAACCTCCATTAAAAATCAAAGGTACATTCTCTAATTGCTTCAGATCAGGATACATAGTCTATAAACAGACAAGAGGAAATCAGTTTGTGCAGTATTCACAGCAATGCAATGACATTGCCAGGGGAAACAAATGGAAGCATCTCATCAGCATTCAGGAATTTCCCAAATATAATATAAAAATACTTTCCTTGTCAAACCTAATGACTATCTGCCGCCAGTTGGAGTGATTGGAACACATTTGCAGATTTTTTTGTTGTTTAAAATTGTTCTCTCTCTTTTCATCTAACCCGACAGAATCCACAAACAGCACTAATCCTGAAGCCCAGCATGGAATCAAAGTATTATTGAATCTCAGAGACAAGGAGAGTAAGAGGCAGAGATTCCACCACAACTGAAATAGCAGACACACACTGGAAAGCAAACATGTTCCCCAAAGAACTAGGTTGTGGAAAACCTGTTTACTCTTCCAGGAACTTTTGAAATCTTTCGGTTAATGTTTCCTCCTAAGGCACTGCTTTTTTTTTTTTTTTTTTTTTTTTTTTTTTTTTTTTTTTTTTTTTTTTTTTATNTTTTTTTTTTTTTTTTTTTTTTTTTTTTTTTTTTTTTTTTTTTTTTTTAAGATTTACTTATTTACATACACAAGAGCTGGGGAACAGGCCAGAGTCATGGGAGGTGAGAGGATTCACCAGAGACAAAGTAGGGAGCAGAACAGGCAGATCGACTGAAATACACTGCTGAGGGGAGCAACAGGTGAGGCAGGAGAGGTCTGCTGCACCATGTGGGTCCTCTCCCTGGCCAGGGATCCAACTCATGCAGCTATGCAGCAGATGCTTCACAGTGCAGCACTCAACATACTGCGCCACCACGGAGGCCCATTAAGGCACTGTTGATGAATGCATTTAACAGGTCTTGAGTGCAATGACTTTTAACATCATAAGATTGTCTTAACTCTTTCTCTAACCTTAGTGAGCATTTCCCGCGGTGCCATGTTTTGTTTTATAGCTATGTCTTTGTCAAAGATCACAGAATAGTAGCCCAAGGGTTAAATCGCTAAGTTCACTTTATGCTTCTCCTGCACAATAGAACAGCATACTTGATTTAAATGTGAGTGTGGACCTATATATCTGTATCCGTCTACCCATTTCTCTATATGAGTACCAGTACTTTAAAATAACTGAGAGTCACTGATCCTTTTTCATTCATTGCCTCTTTAGACATTTTATTGCTTACCTGGCTTCCCATGAGAATTTGTAACTATAAATTCATACATTGCTCATGTCTTTTCAGTTATATGTAATTTGTATCCTTAATTACACTGGGTACAGGAGAGACATTCTGTCTTTATTTTCTTCAGAGAATAGGTACATTAACTCTTGAATATGGGAGCAAAGTTATGTGTGCTTATGTATTTTGGGGGAATTTATCAGATTCTCAGAGCAACCCATCCACAAAGAAATGTAAGTTCCATGAAGATCTCAGAGGTCAAATTCATTATCTTATAACTCCTACTGTTTTATAGCTGGGAGAGAAGATACATGTTTTGATAAAGGTCTCTACCACAGTATATACTACACACATTAATGCCAGACTGTGACAAGAATGAGGTTAACTGACAAGTGGGCAATGTGCTATTTAACTACCTAAATCTCTACTTAGCTTCTTAATCAATATTTGCTTCTCTGTCCTGTATGTCACATATATTGAGCAATGTGAGCTAAAAGAATGATTGAATGACAACACAGCTTTGAAAAGGAGGCAAATTGAATCAGTTTCTCTGAACACCATCAGCATATATAGATGGTCTATTTCTGTTCTGGAGGTGTTGATCAGGGGTCATAAAATAAAATTTCAAAAACATTGGTAACCAACATCCAAAGGAGATGACCCTGGTTTTTATGAAAGAAAAATTTTACAGTGTACCTTGTTAGTGTCTTGCTTATGGATGCTTTTCTTCCTCTTAGTTATTGTGATCAGTCTCATTCTAATTTTTTCATAAATAAAATGCATTTCAAGAAAATGAGAGTGGTAGGGGAAAAATGAGGACCACTGTCCATTGTAGAGACCATCTGGTACAAACCCACGTGCCATCAAATCTGGATCTCTGCTGATATAGAATTTTTGTTTCAGTGGGATTTTTTTCTTGCGAATCTTTTCCCACTTTCCGCTTCATTCACCTTAGATGTAGGTCCTTTCAATTGTTCCATGTACTATGAGGGTGTATTTGGAAAGTGGTTCTTTTTCAGCACTTTCAAATCCCAAGATAAAGTAATTGCCACTTCAATAGGCTACAATCTTGAAGACATGGGGTAGTTTCATGGGTGCAGGATTTTCCTTTCTAAGTTCATCTTCCCACTTAAGAAAGTAGTTTCGGTTCCAAAAGTCACACCTAACTATTGTGTTTGCTTGAAAAGCACAAAGGATGAAAAGAAGTAGATGGTCTCTTGAGAAAACTGTGAGTTTGCAATCTTTTTCTTGCTGAAAAATTACTTCAAAATTCGAGTGAATTTTGAAAGGCAAAGAAAAATCTCTCTCTTTGTTCTAAGTCAATATTACTGGTGATTTACTACTTCCTTATCTTAGGCTTTCTTACTTTTCTTTCTTGTCCCACACTCTACCCCCTTGAGGATCAAAATGCAATCAGGTAAAAGTTATTAGGGAGACATATTATTTGACAATTCAAAGATAAAATCTATATATGAAGAATGAAAGTACTTAATGGATCGACATATAGCCAGGAATACATAATTGAAAGAATATAGATGATAATCTTTATATTAGCAAAGAAAACAAAGCCCTCAAATGGATAGCATTAAAAAAAAATAAGTGGGTAACTGTAAAGCACTGAAGAGTTTTATTGAGTGTCTAATATGAATACTGCTCTGTGAATATCTCCAGAAGAAAGATCAAGGGAATGTAAAGTTGACAAAGCACAACACTTAAGTCTTTTCCTATTTATAGGTGAGGAAATACAGTATAGACCTGTGCAAAACAAGTTAAAATAAAATTGGAAGTAATGTATATACACACTGAATATTGAGCTACACGTGGAAAAATTTCCTTTCAGAGAAATAGAGAAACTAGTCAAAAGACTGAGAAAATACCCACATTGAATGGATAGGAAAGCCCAAGACACACATGCTCCAAAAATCCCATGCACAAGACAGTAGTGTATAATCGGGAAGGGCTTCCTAACTCTCAAACTTTTCCCTAAGGAACAAGGAGACTCTATATATACTATAGTATATAGTCAGTATAAAGCCAGTGAGATTGGTAATCACAAGTCCCACAGGATTGTAGTAAAGAGTTGCTAAGAGTATGAGACCCAAGGCCACCCTCCCAGGGCTCAGCACAAAGCAAGCAGGTGGATGCTCCCATCTCCTAGTCTTTGTCTGGAAGGAGTTTAACTGCCTGTTTTACCTGTTTTACAGTCTGCCTTCTAATTAGGATGCATGTAGTAACTCACTGTACTCCTCCCAGAAGTCTGAAAAGCTGGTGGGCAATATTCTGCCTTCTCTCTCCAACTCACAAGAACAATAAAATCAAGTGGCTATTATCATTCTAGAAGTTATCCACACATCTGGCATTCCAACTTTTATGGCTTCTGATGGAGAGACAAGCCCCCCAAACACCTTGTTCTGATAGCCTACGGGATTGCATTCACAGGCCCCATGGGACTGTAAGCAAAGAGACGTGTATTTTTAAGCAGGATCAGGAGCATATGCTTGCCCACCAACCTCCTCCTAACGGTTGACCAGAACTTTTTGACATCATCATTATTATACTATGGCTGCTCTGTCAGCTCAAACTCTCAGCCACAGGGGGTTTCCTTTGACCATTTGAAAAGAGAAAGAAAAATACTATTCTGCTGGTCACTATTTAAAATCTGAAATTTCTGAATCATGTCTACTCTCCATGTCGAAAGCCAAGTCTTCAAAAAGGAGGTTTATATTGGCTTGTCCTAACTCCATTCATTATTTTCTTTGTTTCTCTGTACTTTTGCTATATTAATCTTCCTCAATTTTATTTACTCTCCTACTCAGAAATTGTCAAGGATTCCAAGATGCATGCATGACAAAGCTTAAGGTCCTTAGTCAGACATCTGGGTGTTTATATCGTTACAAATATCGAGGGTCAATTCCATTTACCAAGCTTCCTGACTAGCTCTCACCTTTCTTAGTTTTTTACCTCCACACTTTTATTGAAGCAAATATAATAGGTGAGGATAATTCGGTTTTGTCTTTTTAGTTTTTTCTCCACAAGCTTACATGTAAAATTATACCCAACTTTGAAGATACAAGCTAAAGTGACACTTCTTCAACAAAGTCTTACCTCATCATTAAAGCATGATCTGATCTCTGTCTCCTCGAAAAGTATGAATAATTTACTTGACAACTTTGTTTCCATTGTATCTATGTATATATATAATAGTAGTTTATATATACATATATATAATCTCCAATAATCAGAACAAAAGTTGCATGCATTCAACAAAGATGTCTTAAATTCCCTTTGAACAATACTCCTACATTTGACATTTTGTTTGTACTAAATATCCGCTATCTCAGTAGTATTGTGCTCTAGTGTTATATTTGACATTTTAATAATGCATGAACTTTGTTATTCCTTGTACATTTCCCCATTACAAAAGACTAACAGCATATCTGGTGACTTGATTTAAAATGGAATACATGAATAATGCTTATCAGTATGTTGACTACTCTGTCCAACATGCAGCCCTTCTCAAGGTGAAACTGATTCTGGGAAACACAGATTGCACTCAGCCTTTCTTGGGAGAAACTGAGTCAGTGCCTTGGGTATCTCTTAAGAATGGAAAGTCATTTCTATAGATAAGAGACAATCATTTTCTAGGAAATAATGTTGATGAACTACTTTGTTTCAGCAAACAGCTCTGTTTTCTCCATGGCATATTTAGAGGAAGTTCTAATTCTTGTCATGAATGGCAACATATTTTCCCCTTGATAAAACAACAAAAAATGGTGAATTTTGAATTTTAAGCAGTTTCCAATGTGGAAATTTCCCACATGCTCATTTTTCGGACTCCTACAGGGTAAGCACAGCTTCCTCCGTGTTTGAGGGTGAGAATTAATCAAGTAGGATGTATTTAATCCCTTTTCTCTTTTCTCATTCCAATTTGCTCTTTTATAATTTCATCAACCTCAGAACAACCGTAAACTCTTCAGCTAAACTATTGAAATTTCTGCTGAGTTATAGTTTCCCATTCATGACTACTCTGAAAATATGTAACGCGATGCCCTGGCGACACTTAGAAGCAACCCTTTACTCGCCTCTAAACTAATGTTTCTCCTTCCCATCCTGCTAGTTCTTCCTCTGTGTAGCTCCTCATTGACTGTTTCACTGGACTTATTATTATTGCCTCTTCCTGGATTAGTGAAATAGTCTTTTAAGCACCTTCCCTTCTTTAGTTTTCACTCTCTATTAATTTCCTCAGCTCTTATGCCAGATTATAATTCATTATAGAACATCTCTCCTCATTGTATCCCTGAAAGAACACAACTTTTGTAAACTTTGTCTATTGTATCACCTTGTCACCAATTTCTGGTCCTGCCTCTCCTGTTATAGCAAGCACACAGTAACTGTCTGTTCCAAGCATGAATTAATGTCCAGATACCTTCAACGTTTCCTTATTACTTAAGAAGCTTAAGTTGTCACTCAACGTTTTATAGTGTTTATGCTTATAACTTAGTAGTAGATGGAAATTATAGTGAATATGAGTATGGATAACATTTACACAAATTATTACCCAAAAAAGTGTGAATATATAACTAAGAAATACTCAGAAATTGCCTTTTCATTAGGATCCATAGTTTCACTCTATACTGTTGTTTAGAATTTTGTTAATAACAAAACAAAATAAGCTATGTCCAAGGTAATGTGTCAAAGTCTTCACAAATTTAAAATCCCACGATTTAAGTTTTATTGTATGCATTTAAGTAAAGGCAGATTAAGTAAAGGCAGACTTAGATAAAGAAAATTGTCTGTGGTCACCAAAGCCATAAAGATAAAACCTAGAACTTATTTGTTTATTTATTTATTTATTAGATTTAATTGTATTTGACATCATTTGTAGTCCCCAGGGGGTTCCCACCACCATTTCACCCATGCACCATCACCTCAGTTCCCTGTGCTCTTTCTGCCCTCATCCCCATCTTTGCTCTCCCCTCCCTCCGCCCACCCCCATGATCCCTTGGGTTTATCTTTGATCTTTTGATCTTGCTGAGTTTTTATTTGTTTGTTTGTTTTTGGTTATGATTGCCCATGTCCTTGAGCTTTCTCTTGGTTTTGTTTGTATATTTGTTTTGTTTTCTTCTTTTTTATTTTTTGTTGTGGTTGTTGTTCTTTCACTGGATTTTAGTTTTTGATTGTTTTTAATACTTTTTTTTTTGGCTTCTCATTTTCTTTATAGAGAAAAGAATCAATATATAAAGTTTTAAAGCATTGACATTTCATAGAATTATCTCGATAAGAACAGTCCACTTACATATAGGCAGTTTTCTCTCTGGGGAGGAAGTTTGCCAGCTAGCTCAGATCTGAGGGAGCCTGGGAGGCCCAGAACAATATCTTCTCCACAGGTATGAATTGAAGCCTGGTCAGGGCTGTGACTAGAAACCCCAGAACAAATACCACTCGGTCTCTGTCCCTCAGAACACAAACGGTGAAGCATTTGATGGAAGCTCAGAAATAACCTATTTTCACATAATTGTTGTACGTACGCAGGGACTCTTAAACCATATTGGAGCTACCAGGTTAACAAGGACCTCCACTTACCCTGACATTTCATCTCCCAGCGCCCTTCACCTCTTCCTACTTCTTTAACAGCCTGAACAAGAAACCTACCGGCGCTGGAGAGGCTTGGCAAAGCTCTCCTCTGTGACCCTCCGCTACTCTGTGTACGCCTTGATGTCTTGGAAATTGCCAAACCTGGAGAAAAGCATTTTTGACTTCCCTTCTGGCCTGAACAAACCACAAAGGGAACTTAAAGGAAGAAATATTTTAATGTATTTTTCCTATTTCTTTCCACCTCGATGATAGGCATCTAACTCATCGGCTGAAGGTTAATGCCGGCGGAAGGGAGAGAAATCATCTCTGCGTGTGAGTGCTCCTCTGACATTTGATAAGAGCAGGAGGCACATTCCCTAAGTCACCTGTTAAAGCCATTCCTTTCCATACAGCTAAAGCCAGATGCTTCGCAGACAGCCCTGTGCACCATCTTTCACTGTGCTGGGGCAGTTGACGGAGGAGTATCAGAAAAATCACACCCCCAGAAACATATTTCAGTCATGGTTCTCATGTCTATAATATATTTGAACATGTTATTTTAAAATATCTCTGTCTATTTACATTTAAAGAAAATATCATTTGTGCTTGAACTTCATACTAGAGGCTGTGGATCTTGCTTTATTGGATTGTTTATAGAATTAGACTTTGTTTTAGGCTTGAAAGGACTTTAAAAATTATTATTATTACTGAAACATTACTTTGCAACTAGTAATATATTACTATTCACATTATTAATATCTTTAGCCAAAAACTTAATAAAAGTTTGGCTTAGAAAAAGAAATCATCAGTAATGCTGCAGGTAAAATGCAGCCAGAGACTCTGGCTCATTCTCAAAGTCCCCAGTCCCTGGACACCCCAGACATTTTTCTACAAAACCCTCATTGAATACTGGTGAATTTATCCAAGGATTCCACAGCAAAGCACAGAGGAATGAAGAGTCCACAAATTGATGGCAGAGCTAACTCTAAAACTATTGATTGTGCCTGTTGTCGAGTTTGGGTCAGTCCTTTTGGCTTAAGGAAAGAAAGAAATTACGTAGATGGAGGATGCTGAGAAGAAAACAAAATGAATACTTTTCCAGTCGCTGAGCTATAAACAATTATCTTGTTCCTGAGAAAGGTTTCTCACTCTTGAACAGGGATGTATTAAACCGTAGTGGAAATGTCATGCCGATGGCAAGCACGTGTCTTGCTGCAGTGAGTTGGTTTCTGACTTATAATTCTCTCTGACCCGGTGAATGCACCTTGCCCCTGTCCAGCGAGGCCCCTGAAATGCATTGAGATGATCAAGGTGGAGAATTGCTTAACCTGAACCCACTTTGCAGCCACCCCAACCAGTGTTTCTCACACTCATCATTCTTGGAGGACAACCAAAGTACCCCAGGCACATGCATTCACAGGGGACAGTTGGCATATAAGTGGAGACAGAGCTAAATGGGATTTGGTTGCTATAATCCAGGATATACTCTTAGGTGGAGTTGGGCATCATATTCAGACATGAGGAAACAGTTTTTGTATTGTCTAAAGAGAAGGATGGCCATAATTTAAGTTTAGCAAGGTATTTTTTTTAACATTCTCTTATTTCCCTGCCAGCAATGGTTCTAAATCCATTTCTTCTGTGTAAAATCTGTACTCCTTTTCTTTGTCTTTTAAACGTAAGGTTCTTTGTTCTTTCCTTTCCTGCTTGTTCTCTTCTCTCTTTCTTTTGATTTTCTTGCTAGTTTCATTTATTCTTTCCTTTCTTTCCACTAAGCCTTCAATTATTCTCTCTAGTTTTCTTTTCCACTTTCATCTTGTTCTTTTTCTTTCTTTCCTTTTTTCTATCTTTCTAGGTCTTTCTAGGTCTTCTTCCTTTACTCCCTTTTTTTTTCCTCCTTCCCTTTGCTTTTGTCCTATTTATTCATTTATACTCTTTCATTCATTATATCTCCTTTCTTCTATTATACTTCATTTTTTTACACCCTTTCTTCCTTCTTTCTTTTCTTCTTTTTTTTGTTTTCCCTCCTGTTTGTTTACCCCCTTCCTTCTGGTTTTCTTTTCTTACTCCTCTTCTTTTTTTTAACTTCCCACTTTTCCTTGTTCTTCCTCTCACTTTCACATATTTCCTATTACCTTCTTGTCTTAATTTGGGACCTTCAAAAGTAGGACTTGAGACAGGAATTTGAGTGCAATTATTCTGTGGTCTTAGGCACCACTGTGAGGAGTGAGAGTGGGTAACAAAAGCAAACTTCATTGATAAACATGATTCTAGAATGAATGACAGAAGTTTCTTTTCTTTGAAAAAACTGTGAAAACCTATTCAGGGTCATAGCTTAAAGGGCAAATAAATTAGGTCATCCACAAACTTGGGTTTCCCATTAGACTGGGACTTTCACTCTCTGACCTTTCTAAATTGCCCTCTTGGAGGATAAATGTTTCCAGAGAATTCCCTGAAAATGAGAGGCCTGAGGAGCTCATCAGCATGGCTGGAAACTGACATGAGCCAAGTTGATAGGAATGCTACTGTCAACAGTATGCTTCTTCTATCCTGCTTTTTCTTCTTTCTTTCCTTTCTTATTTCAGCAAACAGCTCTTGAGTCTCCACAACATGTCAGGTACTATGTTAAGCAATGGCAGGCATATAGGCATGACACCAGCTTTCTTGCAGATTACACTGTATTCCAACTGAGGAAAGTAATTATTAATCAAACAGTCATAAAATATCAATGCTTCTTAAACTCTGCCTTTTATGTTTCTCTTAAAAACAAGATGAAAAGGAGTTTTCCTTGGCTATCTATGAAACCATTCTTGGAAATTCTTTTGACTCTTGTTTCCTCTTTATATTTTATTTTTAAATCCATGCACAATCAATGCACTATGCTTCTCAATACATCAAATTAATTTATGTCAACCTTCCTAATATTTATCAACCTTTGAATACGTTTTGTTTTGAAATGTTGATGCATGGAAAAATTCCAAGCAATGGAACTAGTATCTATCTTATAAGTCTACCAAATGGATAAAATGTCAGTCTGTAAAGAAATAGGGAAGTCAGGATCAAGTACACACATTATCTTTATCAGTTGAATGGCCTTATAAAGTTTTATTAAACTTGTCCTGACCTGGTGTCTTCACAGCAACATTTCCTAACACACAGCATTTTTAGAATTTAGTGGAGGAACAGCATTTGGCATGGATCCAGCAGAGTTAACATTCTGTACATGAATTTCCTTATCATTATCATAGCATTGTTTATTATTGTAGTAACCATTTTTGGTATTATTATTATTTAAGCTAAGCTGTGAATGGAAGCATCAACTTATAAATATTGGGATCTGAAGAAGAGCATGTGCACAGGCCAAATGAGGAAATGAGGGTTCTGCTCTCCCAGAGCCCATGTTCATACACAAGTAGCTATCCCAGTATTGCTTCCAACCTAGTGTCTAATGGGCCTGGACATATATTGCCTTAGGATCCAACAGTGCTGAAACCCAACAAAGCAGGTGCTGAGCAGACAGCAGGATGAATTGCCTCTGGCACAGCATGCACTAATAGAGAGCATTGGTAGGCTGAGAGGAGGTGGGGAGCAGAGCGGAGATGTATTAATGATGAACTTCTGAAAAGAAGGGGAGAGATCAGGAGAACTGCTGATTGTGCATAGGGAGACCAGCTGTGAGAGGTTAATGGAACATTAAGAGAAGAGAGAAATCCAAAGACAGCCGGCTGCTACCTGGGATGGTGGCTTTGAGTCATCAGATTCCAAACCACCAAACAACAGACAGCCACAGCTGGAAGTGGAGTTATGACCTCAGCCTAGCAGGGTTTGCTGAGAGGGCAGTTAACACAGGCTTGCAGGGACCAGGCTCCGGGAGACACTGTGCTAATTCATCAGGCACTGTAATCCTCTGCTTCGCTTCCTCTCCTGGGGCAGGCACCCCACAATGATGGAAAATGGGCCAGAGGTTTAGTGAAGGGGTTTTCAGATGTTCTGTTCAATCTTGTTACATGCCCCATGCCACCCCATAGCTGAGGTGTTCAATATTGATCCAGAAGGCAAATATGGAAGATTTCCTGGTCCCTGAAATTGACTGGTCATAGGCTTTTAAATTTTCTTGCCCCTTTCTTTTGACATGACTCTCCCACAAGCATGGCCACCTCCAGCAGACAGACTAAGTGGTCCTTTGCTGCTTATTAGCTGCCAGCATCCACTCTTCTCCCCATTAGACTATCAGTATTATTTGAAGAAGTATCTAGTTCCCATTGGCTGTAATGCTTGAAGACCCTATCCAGATGTCTGGTCCTCACCTGGGTAAGGATGTATATGTAACCAAAAGTGGGCTCTGTAAGGTAGTTGGTCTCTGGGAACTAAAACTGAGATAGATGCAAAAATACTCAGAATATTTGAGATTTCAGCAGAGATTAGACTAGACCTACTAATATAACACTTGTTTTCTGCATCATATTCTTTTTCCTCTGCCTCAGTTCCTACAAATCTTAAAGACTGGATCTCCAGTCTCTCAGGAGATTGTAAGTTGTCAACATTTTTCCAAGAATATTTTGGTCTTCAGTCAAAGAAATCTAGAATAACGAGTCATTCTCAAGACACTAGGCACAATTCTACATTCTTTTCTTACCTCCAAGAAAGTACATCTAAATTCAAATGCGTGAGAAAGAAATGGCAGGAACAACCTCCCCTGCTATTTATTTTTAAAAATATGATTCTCCTAAGCTTCATTACTTGATTATCAGGACAAAATTAGATTTTTAAAAATAGCTCACAATTGATTACAACAAATCTGTGGTAGATTGTTTTCAAAGAGAGTTTTCAGTAATTCCTCCCATCCTTGAATAAACACACCTTTGCAATTTGGCACACTTCCCATGAAGGGAAGAAGGCATTTATTTCTCTAAACTTTGAATTTTTGCTATGTTATGTGACATTTTGTCCAGTGAACAAAGGTTACATGAGCAGAGGCTTAAAAGATGTCTGCACATTGCAATTTGGCCTCTTTTGTTTTTGGTTGTGAAACCAACATGAACATGAGCTTAACTTAATCAGCTGAAAATGAAAAGAACAGAGATGTTCTAGCTGATGGTCTGACAAAGACCAAGTATGTGGATGTGGCCATTGTAGATCATCCAGTCACAACTGTGTGGCAAATAATTGTCTCATGATTTCCCTACGTGAAATAAGTGGAAAACTCACCTAGCTAATTGGCCTAAACTGCTCACCAAGAGAATCATAAGCAAATGAATAGCTTTTATTTGTTTGTTTTTAACCTTATGTTTCTGGGGTGATTTCTTATGTGTTAACAAATTATTGATCCAGAAGTTATTATCAGAGCAGGTGAGGTAGGAAACAAAATTGTGTACTTTGTTGGCATGAAGATTTCAGTACAGAAAACTGTTGGTAAAGGCTGGAGAATTTTTAAATTGCTATTGGAGGCTGCAGAATAGATCACCCCAATTCTGTGTCTGAGAACCAATTGGTAAAACTCTCCCCAATGGTAAACTTTTGTCTGACTATGAAAGATTTTAATTTTCAAAGATGACCTCCGCGTATTCTAACCATCTCTAACACAGATGGTCCTCTTTATAACAATACTGGAGTCTGACTTCTTTTCCCTTGAATTTTCCAGCTCAGTGTGTGAAGATATAGGAAGATAAAAAAGTAGGCTAGAGAAGACTTATTCAATTTGCAAGCAGAGTTTAGAGAAATATGGGAAGCCAGGATTTGTTGAGTAGGAAAGTGAAAATGTTCACAAATCAATTCTTCCCACCAAGAAAATATTCTAAGAGTAAGACAGCATTTGAACAGGTGAAATCAGTGTTGTAGCTATGAACCTTTCTAAGATCAACACACTTGATTTAGGTAGATACTGTATACTGTCATTCCCAATTTGTAGCTAATAATGTCAGATTCGGAAAGACAAAATCAGTGGTCATCAAATTTTGTTCCACAGAATTTTGCCTTCCTTTCTGCACCCAACGGGATGCAGAGTGGTGGGTTAGGTATGATGAACAGGGAGGACCAAGTAACTGAAGTCTGAGTCTTCTCCCCTGCTTAAGCAAAAAGTTCTGCCTTTAGAATAAGAATAACAATAAGAAGAACAACAACAATAAAGACACAAAAACCAAAAATGAAAAGACAAGGACAAATTGGGGACACTTGGTGGGGAGGGAAGAGGGGGAGGGTTGAGGGCAGACAGGAGCACGGGGGACTGAGGTGATGGTGCACTGGTAATATGGTGATGGGGAATACATGGGGATTATAACTGTTGTCAAATATATATAAATAAATTTAAAAAAAGAAAACCAGAAAAAAAAGTCTACAGTCTAACTCAACAAGACCAAAAAGCCAAGATAAACCAAAAGGACTATGGGTGGGCGGGGAGGAGGCGAGGGCAAAGATGGGGATGAGGGCAGAAAGAGCACAAGGGACTGAGGTGATGGTACATGGGTGGAATGGTGGTGGGTACTCCCTGGGAAATACAAAGGATGTCAAATATAATTAATTTTTTAAAAAAATGTATTGCCCAAAAAAAGTTCTGCCTTTATCTACTGTACTTATTTGGTTTCCATGTAAGATTTTGACTGAACAGTGGCTTACAAGGCAAGAAGGATCTAACCCCACCCCACCCCAACCCCAGCCTCTAGCAAAGAATAGAATGAGAATTTGAACCTATATCCCTAGATTCCCCAGGTCATATTTTTTACTTGTGTCATATTTAAACACTAAGGACAGATTCTGAAGTTCAGGAGTTTTCCTTAACAGTTGTATGACTTGTGAATATAGGCACCACTGTATTTATATTTCTGAAACCAGAAACTGAGATATGTTTTTTACCCATTGATAAAATAACAATATAGATACTGAAAATTTGGACTATTCTGGAAGATTTTAGTTGTTATCATCTCATCTTTAGAGAAAATAGAATGTGATGTTATCTGAATGGAATTGTTCAGGGGCGATTTGAGAACTTTTGAATCAGATAATTAGCAAGGTAATGACCTTGCTAATAATTGAAGAAGGAAGTGAAGCCTGGCCTTTGACTTCTGGGAATTCACAATTTAGAAAGGGAAGCAGCGCACCTTCATTCCCACATAAAATAATGTCAAAAAGGAAAAATCTTGAGCAGAAAACTTGGTCTTCTAAAAAGGCACAGCCCAGATTTCTCTGAACCAAAATATCTCACAGCTAACGAGGGTTCCTAATTATAGGAATTATAAGATAAATAATGCACACCAAATACATTTTCCTTATCAAGAGATGTCTCCTCCCTTAGCAGCAGAGGAAGAAAAGAAAATTGCACTTATTGGCCTTTGAAGTTCCACATTATTTTTATTGCTATTGTATTCCCAAGAATGAGAGAGACTGTGGACACTTCTGACCCAGGTATTCTTACTCATAATTCGGTCATTATTCTAACTTGGTGAGGTATTTATAATTCATTAAGAGATGGGAAGTTTCTGTCAAACAAGACTGAATATGAGGAGCACTACAGAGAACCCTGAGATTTCCTTTCATTTGTCCTAATCTTCTAGATACTCCCTACTTTAAAAGTAAGGGCAAATTGAGTTTTTCAAAATTAGTGTCTTTATTCTTACCACAGTTTAGTAAGATCACAGGCCTCTCTGTCTATTGCTATGCTAATGAATACATTTAGGGCACATTGAATTGTCCAGTAGCAAAGACAACTTGATAGTAAGGTCAAGAGCATAGGATAACAGTCAAGTTCAGAGACTATAACCCACATGAATGCTTCACTACCTCCTCAATTGTAAGAGTGAGTACCATTTTGGCTTTTTTTCAGAGGTGTAGCTAAAAAATTTCATCATCAGTAAGAGAATGTGATTGTTATGGCCATCATGTAGAGTCCCCAAAGTTGGAAATAGGACAAGCTGTCATTTCTATAGGTTATATGTCTTTATAGAAAAGCAGAGGATGGATATGTACTTGCTCTCCATTTTGTTTCCTAGCACTGGTTCTTCTAAATCATATTCAAGAAATTGAATATATTTATGAGATTCCTCATAGGAAACATTGTAAAAGACCCATTCCATCAAATATCAATTGCTGATGGCTGTGATAGGCAAATATTGATAGGTAATTATTATTTGCAAGAATTGTTCTATGATATATAGAACAGTTATACATATAACATAATTATGTATTCACATATATATAACATATATATATATAATGTGTATTCCTTTAAATTTTC
Source organism: Galemys pyrenaicus (assembly GCA_019455555.1). Classification (NCBI taxonomy): domain Eukaryota; kingdom Metazoa; phylum Chordata; class Mammalia; order Eulipotyphla; family Talpidae; genus Galemys; species Galemys pyrenaicus. The sequence goes on along the minus strand of JAGFMF010012095.1, from coordinate 1,328,284 downwards.
AAAGCATTCTGTAAACTAGGACTTAGAGGCTTTTAGAAGAATTAAGAATTTGGCTAAGATTACACAGTGAGAAAGGAGTTTAAACCCAGGCTGTCTGGCAATATTTATTGCTATGGTTTTTATGCAAGTCATTTTGAATTTATTTTATTTTTATCATCCTTAGGGGAAAACAAAGAAAAATCCTTTTTCGTCTCTCTCATTTATGTGGATAACATCTGTGGCAAAAATTCCCATTTATCTCGAAATTTTCATTTGAAAGGGAGGAGGCACTTTCAGTCCATGACAGTATAATGTGGTTTAGGAAGCTCATTATCTGAAAGAAAGCACAATAGGTGAATTTGCACTACAATCTGCTAGTCTGTTAAATAAATATATAAAATGGTGCTTAAAATATGAGCCTAAAGTCAAATACCTTATGCTGCAAACAAACTTGTCGCATCAGTGAAAACACCCAGCTGTTCTCACTTTTTCACTCCTGACAACGCCCGTATGTTCCTGCTAGCCAGGGGTTTTTCATCTTGCTATCTTAAGGAGTGGTTCTTCAAGACCCCAAGGTACCAATAAACCAAAGTCTGGCCAGTGATTAAATAAAGAGATATTTGACCTTTGGAAAATATTTTTGCAGTTTTTCTCTCCACTCTCTTTCTCCTCACCTTCCACCTGCATCTTATAGTATGCTATTTCCTTTCACCCCAGTTGGGCATAAAAATCCATATTTAATAATAGCTAAAATTGTACTTAGGACTTACTTCTGTTTCATGCACTTTATAAAAGGTCATTTAATTCTCACAAAAGCATAGATGGAGCATATGTGTATCAGGATTCTGTTACAGATGATAAAACTGACAGAGTAGGGTCAAATTTATATGAATGAAAGAAAGAGCAATGGGTAGTGAGACCCCAGCTTCCATATCATGACTTTCTACAATACTGCTTCACAGGCCAGCAAAACTTCTCTAAGAAAAAAACAATTGTGTACTGAATACATTTTCACATGTGTAAAAGATATGCATGGTGTAAAAGAGAAACATGATATTAGGCTCATGGACTCTCAGAAATTTTATTTAGGTAGGAAGAACATGGTTTGGGAAGCTACCTGGTGCTACTTTTGATGTGGGGAGTCTAAATTTTATTGCAGTGCCAGCCTTTCATCTCCTGTGAAAGGTGATTCTTGAGGATTGGTCGGTCTGCAGCTCTGTCCTGAAAAAAGTGACCACAACCAGCTTCATCTATAGATCTTGAACGTTCTATCTGATGACACAAAAAAACTGATGCAAGCCAGATAACAATCTGGTCCCTAAAACAGGTTTACAAGGGACACACTCCCCAATTTTGGATGCTTTCTCCTGGTGATCTTCAATGTTTCCTTTAGAAGTAGGGATCATCATTTGACTAGTCATCAGAATGACTAGGTGTGACATGCATTTTCATTTATGATAAATGACTCAGCAAAAATTTTGTTTACCGCATCACCAGAAACTGTATTCTACCCAACGAGTCCTGGGCAGGAAGTCGGTGTCACTTTCGGGAGTTCAGTTGACTACTTAGTCCTATGTGTTTATTAATTGACTAATTATGTTCTAATGAGATAACACCTGATTGTGCAAATCTATAAATATATAGCCATTACCTCTCTTATCAAATTTAAGACCAAACATATTCTTACCTTATCATTCTGTAGCAGGGCCTGAGTAATTGAGGGTGTTCAGCAATACTGATTATGTACATGAGAGTAATTACAATGTGGGCTATAATTATATAGGTAGCATGTGGCATTGGCTCTGTGGGAGTTATTGAGTTGTCTCTCTACCAGAGGCAAGGTGAATGGGGAAGGAAAACAGAGTTATGAGAAACAAGAAAGTAGAAACATTTTAGAATGAAAGTTCTCTGCTCATCTTCCCCTAAGAATAAAGTGCTTTTTTTACTTCTTTCTCCCACCTTCTATTTTGAAAACTTGAAAAAGGCAAATTCAGGAAGAAAAGAATGACCTAAAAAGCTCTTCTTTTGCTTTTTCAATGTTTTAGCTGTTTCTGCTTGGTTTGGTTTATTTGTTTGTTTTCTTGTTTGTTTAACCAGATTCTCGTTTCTCTGGAGCTATTCTTACTGCTTATTCTTTCTTTAGACTGTGCAAATATTAACTGATTATCTTAAGTATAAGAAGGGTCAGGAAATACACCTGCTTTCATTATCAGGGTTTAATTGATCCGTTTAGCTCTTCCCTCCCTTTGTAAGATGGAAAACAGGTATTTGCTGAGACAGATAAAAGGATAGGTTTTTTTAAAATGGAGGTGGGAAAAGAGAGGTACATATTTGAGGCATAAAAGAAAGATGAACAGTTCAGTCCATGCCCTCCAGAAAGATACTTGGCTTTTTTCTAAGTATGAAAAAATAAAGGGATAGTTTATGTGTTATCTCTTACAATATTATTTACCCAGAATTTAAAAAATTCAAGTAACTGTCAAGAAAACTGAAAAGTATTATCTAATTTGAAAATGGTTTTGTTTTACCTTTTAATCAGCTGTAACATACAAGTAATAAATTTGTTTTCTTTTTTTTTTTAAAGATTTATTTATTTATGCATACAAGCACTGGGGTACAGGCCAGAGGTGTGGGGGGGTGAGAGGATTCACCACAGAGA